>CM035792.1:2505418-2525418 GCA_020466265.1 Siphamia tubifer | reverse complement strand
AACATAAATGGTGCTTCTGGGTCAGATTGACCCGGTGCAAACTCAGAACCTTGTTGCCATAAGGTGGAAGTGTTTACTATGGCACCACCCCAAATGACCAGAAAGACTTTACATTTCCACATGTGAATGAAACAATTATGATGCAGCAAACAAATTGAAGAAAGTGCCAGACAATCAATTAAAAAAGACAATAATAAATAAATAAATAAATAAATAAATAAATAAATAAGGAAGCAGCTCAGCAGTCTGAGCTGCAGGAGTGGAAACATCGTATGCGTTCAGGGAATAGATTTTTTCAAATGCCTCCTGAAATGAATCAATGGCAGCTTGAATAGAAAGACATTTAATA
The DNA here is from genome assembly GCA_020466265.1 of Siphamia tubifer. Classification (NCBI taxonomy): domain Eukaryota; kingdom Metazoa; phylum Chordata; class Actinopteri; order Kurtiformes; family Apogonidae; genus Siphamia; species Siphamia tubifer. Next base: position 2,525,069 of record CM035792.1, on the reverse strand, counting down.
AAGCAGCTTCTTATCTGTGCAAGAGGGGAGGTTTAATAAGCACTTTGGCTCCCTATTGAAAGTCAAATATCTCTGTGTGTGAGCGTGAGAGTGTATCACTGAGTAGGTGAAGGCATCCAAGTGTGTGTGAAACACTGTCTGTCCTCCAGTGGTGAAGGGTTCATGCATGTGGAAATGAATTAATTTCCAGATACATATGTGGGAAGTGACGGTGTTTGCATTGAGTACTTTATATATATATATATATATATATATATATATATATATATATATGAAGAGTTCATTTGCAAAAACAGATAACTCCATTTTTCTTTTTTTTTCACAAAATGTCATTTTTTACTCTACATTTCACAGAGAATATTAATTTATTTGATATATTATTTATTTCATTTGGTAAGAGCCACTAAATTGAATAAATAATATATCAAACCAATGAGTATTACCTAGAATGTAGAGTAAAAAATGCAATTTTCTGAGAAAAAAGAAAAATGGAGTTATCTATTTTTGCAAATTAACTATATATATATATATATATATATATATATATATATATATATATATATATATATATATATATATATATATATATATATATATATATATATATGTATGAGCTGTGTGTGTGTGTGTGTGTGGGGGGGGGGGGGGGGGGGGGTTGGGGGGGCTCTGGGTTTCTGCCAGAGTTTGTTTGCAAGATTATTTAGCAAGATAACTCAAAAAGTTATGGATGGATGTTGATGGAGTTTTCAGGACGTATTGTTTTTGTCACAAGGAAGAAATGATTAAACTTTGGTGGTGATCCAGGAGAGATCCTGGATTCTGGATCACTTTGAAATTTTACATAGTGGTAAATGGAGAATACATTTCAAAGTGATCCCGAATTAAGATCATAATAAACCAGTGACTTTATTTGGAATGAAGTTTAATTTGGAATGATCATTTTCAACAGGAATTAAACAGGAATAAAAACTCCCACAGGATACTGATAAAAGTCCTGTCCTACAACAAAGGGACTTTTATTATTCTGTGTCTATGTTAGGTGCTGTGCACTATTATCCTTAGTCATTTCCTTTTTGACTTTGCTCGTTTTGTCTATTTTTGAATGAACATTTGTGCATATATTTTGTCTAGTAAATGGATCGATAATTTGTTTATTGTATTCGATCTAATTTTTTAGGTTTAAACTTAATTAGTTTGGCGCCACTCGCCCTATTTATACGAGCACCGGTAGGGGCGTTTTTTTTTGGTCTTTCTGATGGTCTCCTCCTCAGGTCCCAGCGTTCCGTTTGAGCGCGCACGTCGAGACACATCCGCTCCACTCCACGCGGGATCCTCAATGCGTGCTGAGTTTCTTTGTTAGCCTTTTTTTGTTAGCCTGTTCCTTTTTGTTTGGCCAGGTGGATCCGGACGTCCTGTTTTGGCTTTTCTTTCGTTAGGACTTATTTTGATGGTTTATTCCTTTGAAAGGGTAGCGGTGCGCTGGCAGCTCCTACGGCCCTGTACTGGGTTGGCCTGTTTAGCACAACGTCTTTATGTTTATTTAGCCGGTCCACTCTGGTCTTTTTCCTTTGTTACTTTGGGCACTGGGTTTAAAGGGGTTGAACTGGGGGAACCTAAACAGCTCGTTTCAACCAGGAAGCTGAAGAACAGCGAAGATCCTCCAGTAGAATGGTTAAATAAATAAAATGTGTAAATCAAAGTATACCCTTTGACTCTGGTGTCCTTTCTAAAATATGTTTCACTTTTCGGGTCGTAACAGTCTAACAAGCTCTTTTCCAAAATTAAACCAACATTGAAGTAACGTCTGTCACTGACAGTATCGAAGGATCACTCCCACTGACTTACAGGAAAATTCTCGCTCAAATCATTTATTTTTATTTTTTTCCAAGACTCATCCTACTGTTATCCATTTTAATTTTCTGTAGTCGTCAATCTTCAAATGTTTCCTGCATTAATAAGATCTCAGAGCAAATGAAAAGTGCTGACATCTCTGGTGCAGCTTTTAAATCATTAGTTTAAATCCTGGTTTCACCTCTGATCCATACAGAACAAACATCTGGGTCGAGACATGTTAAGAATCTGCTCCAATTCACAGATATGATCAAATAATACAAATAATACGAGTTAGGGATGGAGATGGGGAGGTTCAACTGAGGCGGAAACACAATTTTAAGATAAACAGAAGACGTTCACACAGGAAATAATTTTGCATTTGGTTTTATGGGTGAAAGTGTAGAAGAGTGGAAGGAGCACAAACACTGTCATAGTCTACATCAGTTTAAAACTAAATATAAATCTTTTTTTTTTTTCTTTGATCAATAATTCTGTCTTTATTTTCTTCTCAGTGGCTTTTCCTGTTCCTTCCTTTTCCTGTTGGTTTAATTTAACACAGAAATGACCTTACTCAGGTATGTGAGTGAGGTCAAAGGTCATGTGATGTTCATAAAGACCATTGACTACTTTTTAAAAATATGGGTCCAGAAGTGGGTCAGGTCCGTCCTTTTCAGTTGTATTTCTTGCAGTCTGAGTTATGGGAGGGTAAGTTAAAAAAAGTGGTCGTTTGCGGTTCGTTTACGTGTATGTGTCAGATATGATTCTTTTTTATTTATAAGTGTTCACTTCCACCCACTCCTTTTGAACATGCTTATGCTGTTTCCTCTACCAAGGAGGTTCTGAACAGATTTGGATGAAACTTTCAGGAATGATAGATAATGGGTGAAGGAAGAACCCATTAGATTTCGAGTGATGAAGGTCAAAGGTCACACTAAAGGTCAACAGTTGAAACACATCAATGGTAATATCTGAGGATTCAGGCAAGATAGAATCTGGTGTTTTTTCAAATTCACATGGTCTGACCCTAACCTTTGACCCATGACCCTAACCTTCAGACATCAGATGGGTCAACACCTATAGCCCTAACATTTGACCCATGACCCTAACCTTCAGACATCAAATGGGTCAACACCTATAGCCCTAACCTTTGACCCATGACCCTAACCTTCAGACATCAGATGGGTCAACACCTATAACCCTAACCTTTGACCCCTGACCCTAACCTTCAGACATCAGATGGGTCAACACCTATAACCCTAACCTTTGACCCCTGACCCTAACCTTCAGACATCAGATGGGTCAACACCTATAACCCTAACCTTTGACCCCTGAACCTAACCTTCAGACATCAGATGGGTCAACACCTATAACCCTAACCTTTGACCCCTGACCCTAACCTTCAGACATCAGATGGGTCAACACCTATAACCCTAACCTTTGACCCCTGACCCTAACCTTCAGACATCAGATGGGTCAACACCTATAGCCCTAACATTTGACCCATGACCCTAACCTTCAGACATCAGATGGGTCAACACCTATAGCCCTAACCTTTGACCCATGACCCTAACCTTCAGACATCAGATGGGTCAACACCTATAACCCTAACCTTTGACCCCTGACCCTAACCTTCAGACATCAGATGGGTCAACACCTATAACCCTAACCTTTGACCCCTGACCCTAACCTTCAGACATCAGATGGGTCAACACCTATAGCCCTAACCTTTGACCCATGACCCTAACCTTCAGACATCAGATGGGTCAACACCTATAACCCTAACCTTTGACCCCTGACCCTAACCTTCAGACATCAGATGGGTCAACACCTATAACCCTAACCTTTGACCCCTGACCCTAACCTTCAGACATCAGATGGGTCAACACCTATGGCTCCATCACGTCATGTTTCGACGTCACATGACGACAGAGTTCTGCCGTCTGTGACTGACTTGTTTTTTTTACTGTTTTCTTTTTCATTTCTGAATGTTGAAATAAATCAATTCAAAGACATTACCATATAGTGGAAATACCACCATCCAGTAGAACCAAGACACCTTGACTTTGACACTTTAGATCAATGAGTAATAACCAGAAGCCCATAGTGATTGTAACGTCTTGTCATCAGCAGCAGCAGTGGTTTTGCCTCTTGATGAAAACAGACTTTTTCTTTTTTGTCATTATTCTGTTTCCATCATGTCTCTATGTTCTCACACACTTTTCAGACACTACAAGTTGCATATTGAAAGAAAATAAGTCATCATCCTAACAAGTGCCCTGTTGTATTTCTTGTGGTTTCGATACGCGGCTAAAACATGCATCTGTTGTAATGATCAGGTTTCAGCTTCACATGTTACAACACTCACATGCCCTTGAGCGAGATACTGATTCTTTTGCAGGACTGTTATGAGAAGCAACCGATCCACTGTAAGACATAAAACAAATGTATCATCATAAAACAAGTGCAAAGATAGATGGGCAAGTGGATCTTAAGTGGGACATGGCACCCATCTCCTATTAAAATAAAGTCTGAATGCATAAATTCTGCATAATATTAGCTGTTTCCAAAGAAGGGCCATTAATCTGTGCATGTACGTCCTCAGGCACTTGATTATAAATGCAAAACTAGACGTATAGGAGTAGGAAATGCTGTATGTGCGCTGTGTAAGTTTGTGTGTTAAATGAATACTGTGCTCTCTTATGCAGCACCACAGGGTCAGTGAATGTGTGAGAGAATGTTTTTGAAATCATTTCCATTCAGATTAAGTGTTAACATACATGCGCAATGCAGGAGCCTTCTCCTATATTTAACATGAATCAGAACATGCTTCATCTACTTTGACTTGCAGCAGGATTAAAGAAGTGCTGAGGAAATATATGTAATGTGTTTGAGTGGGCTGAAGCAAGGCAGGGTTATCACATGTAGGCTTATGCAGTTCATGGTGTCATGCTTTTTTTCTCTTTGAAGATTTTTTTTCTGTTCCTTCCTCATGAGTTTAAGGTTTTTAAGTGATTGCAATTTCTTTTTACTTGTCACTAGGATTGGTTATTATTAAGACTGTAAATCAGGTCAAGCTTAAACTAACAGTCAAACATTCTATGATGTGTCTCCATGGCAGTAAATGTATTTCAGACTTGAAAATTAAACTTTGTAGAACACCTTGAAATGATTTGCTACATATTCAAATATTTCTGGTTAAGATGCACATCCACAACAACAACAACTCATGAGTTGTGCATGAATTTACCTAATATCCATCCATTTTGATGCAACATTTCTCCTGTGAGATGTTCATGAATTTAAGATGAGAATTACAACATACACGCCATGTAAGTGTGCAAAAATGTATTCCATTAATTTGAAAGTGGATATCTAATGTGTTTGTGTTCAGCATGTGATTAAACCTATTTTACATTCATTTTAACCCTTTAGGCGCCAGAGTTTTTTTAGACAGAAAATACAAAAAATTTAATATCAAAATTTCACAAGGCTATAATTTGAAAGTAGTTTGTGATAAAGGCATACTGTCAGTGAGAAAAGTGTTCAGGATGATTAAAAGTCTGTGATGGGAGTGAAATGATTCATCTAATTTGCATATTATGATGTCACAGGGTGGCAGCCATGGACATTTTTGTTTTCAAGATTTCAAAAGGCTGCAGTTTGAAAGTGGTTTGAGATAAAGGAACACTGTCAACAGTCAATGTCAACTATCTTTAATATGAAGCCAAATTTGGGATGGAAATGAATTCACTCATCCAATCTGTGCTTCATGCAAAGTCATGAATGGAAAGTAAAGTTGATTTGAGCTTGTGATGAAAATGTAAAAACAACAAAAAAAAAAACCTAGTATTCAGAGAATGTCTAATCTTGCCCCTATTCTCTGCCAACCTCAAGTTTCTATGACAACCGCTCTTGAATTAGAGCCCATAATAACCTTGACCTTTGACCTTTTGCAAAATTGATCATTTAATGATATGTATATATGTGTCACATACACGTGTGTATATATATATATATATATATATATATATATATATATATATATATATATATATATATATATAATATATATCCAGTGTTGATGAAGTTCTAGTTATAGATACTGTATGTCTATGTTTTATCTGAGCCAATCAGTGTCAGTGGGTGGGACTTCCCATGACTGGGCGGCGTTGTGTCTGTCTGTGTCACAGCTGAATTCGCCGTCGTCTGTTGGACACTGGGTCCCTCTTCAGCTTTTTGCCATTCCCTTCTACAAAAAGCTTTTGGAGCGAGCCTCAGGTGAACAGTTGAGGGTCTGCAGGTACAGCAGTAGTGTTTCTGCACCAGGTTATTCTTTATTCAAACTTAACACCATAGAAAATATGGTGCCACTAGTGTACACAATCATGGGTGTAAAATTGTTTATCGACTCTATGGACGTGTCTGAAATGTTTCTGAAATGTCCATAGTGATTTTTGGATGGGATATTATATGACATTTGTGAAACAAAAGGTTACTGTATTTTCTGGACGATAAGGTGACACTGAAAAGACTTTAATTTACTCCAAAAACCACAGTGCACCTTTCTAAAATTTTCACTTTTTATCTAATAATGTCATTTTTTTATCTTATAATTTTCACTTTTTATCTAATAATTTTGACTTCACTGAATGTTGTTTATAATCCAGTTCACCAGTTCAGTCATATATGAAGAATGTAAAAAAATTAACCATTCATTGACAGTGTGCTTATAGTGACTAAATATTGTCATCAACAAACCTTTATCATGTGACAAAAATCAAACAAAACTAGACCCACTAAATGTGGGTCTTGTGACGATTGTTTTAATGTGAACAAGGGAACTGACTGTGTAAAAAAAAATGATCTCAAGTTCCTGCTCTAAACACAACCAACAATGTCCTTAATTGAACTAACTCTTTAAATTGAAACTATCCTAATTTATTAAATCATTTATTTGTATGTTCCCTAAAATTAAGATTGTATATTATTCTTATTGCTCTTTCCTGTAATAAAACCAATGACTGCTTTTATTATAATCATGAAAACCCATCTTCTAGCACCTACCCATATTTTTTCTCCAGTGGTTGATTCTAAAACTCAACGTTCTTTCACCTTAGTGTCCAGCTCTATTTTTAAAGGCATTGCTTGAGGTCAGTAAAGAGCCTTAATAAATATGAAAGGGAAGAAAAACTACAAAATGGATGACGAGGCAGAATAAGCAGGTAGCTAAAATAGCAAGTCACGACGTGGAACAGCTGAGCTAGCAATGAAAAAGGAAGAGAAAAAAAAAAACATGGTTCAATTCAGCAGACAGAATGAGCAGGTGAACCATGGTGGACAGAAAAAGATGAGTGTCTGTGTGAGCCAGAAAAGAAGAGTGTATGTTTAAGAGAGAAGGACGTGTACCTGAAGATGCTGACTATGTGTTAAAACTCCAGCTGATGGGTAAGTGGATTTCTGTACTTGACTATTCAGTAGAGCAAACTTCACACACTGTAGAAAGTAACAGACTGAAGAACATTATTTCACCCTACATTTAGAGGTATGGCTATATTAGGATGCTTTCATTTATCCCAGTTGTACCAGCAGACACTAAAGAGTCAGGAGGCATTTTATAAGCACTGCAAAAATTATTACACTTCTATTTTCTTTGTGTTAATATATGTGTGTATCCACTAAAGTCAGTGTTTAGGAGGAGTAACCCTTATGAAACTAAAATATATATTTCTCTATATACTGACTATAAATATATTACTGCCTGAAATTAAATATCAAAAATATATGTACATTATATACAAAAAATATATTGTAGTTAAAAATACAGAAGGAAATGCTTTTTTCCATATATTTAGACATATATGACACTATATGAACTCATATATGTTAATATATATTTAGTAATACACTTAATAATCTATGGATGCAAACACACACACACACATATATATATATATATATATATATATATATATATATATATATATATATATATATATATATATATATATATTTATTTATTTTTAATTATTATTATTATTAATTTAATATAATTATTTCGGCTACAAGAAGGATGACACTGAAACATATGTTCTGTGTCGACCACTAATCTGTTTGACCCTTTGTTCTAATATCGTGCAGGTCTATAAACCAACAGACCAATCAGTGTCTCGTGTCCAATATCTGCTGTACATTTTGGAAATAATACTTTAAAATGTAATTCATAGTCGTGTTAAAACCAAATGAATGTGTCGTCATAGTGACAGAACATTAGCAGTTGCAAAGATTATTATGGGTAAAAGAATCTCTGATGAGGCACAGACACATGATGTTTTCAGATGGACTTGGTCTCATCTCTTTCCTCACACTGTGCTTTTTGATGAAGCCATCAGGCTGATTTCTCTCAAAGCCCTTCACTCCCCTGAAAATGGATCATCTCCACTGCTGCAAACTTCTTTCAAACTATGAAAGAAAAGAAATGGACCTGTTTTAAAGTCTGAACATCGAGGAAAAAATCTTTTTTCAGTGTAAAACTTCATCGTCGAGCCTTAATGAATGCAATAAACATATAATATGAAAATGGTTCATGTCACACAGAGCTAAACAATATATTGTTTGAGCATCGACAACATAATGTACGTGTTCGCAATAGTCACATGACAGGTCCTGTTAACGTAGGAGACGAATGAGCTCAACATTTTCTCATTTCAATACAACCTGACACACACTGAGCAGTTTGGACTGAGTCACTGCTAACAACATTAAAAAATGACTGACCAACAAGAGAAAATCAGCCAAAACCAACAAGAGAAAATCAAGCTCGTTTGTCGATATAAAAAATGTTGAATTTTACTTTTTTCACTCTAAAATATAGAGAAACGTTATTAATACTAATAATACTACATTATTTATGTATTTTAATATTTAGCTGAATGGGGCCCCTGAACTAAAATGAGTGTGACACCCCTGCTCTAAATGTACCAGGTCATATTCCAGTTAAACTAACTATGGCCAAGTTCATTATAACCTGAAGCTCATTTGAATGTGATTTTATGATGCTTCCCTCCCTGTGCATCTGACAGTATTTTACTGATGTCATTACATTATAAAGATGTGCTGCCATACTTAACTGTCACCTTATTCTCCAGACTAAATCCATGACCCAGTTTACCTTTTCAGTGACCTACCTTCAGGTCCTGACAGAGTCTTCAAAAAGCTTAAGCTTAACTGTTACAACCTTCAGAAAAGAATGGGAAGCACCTTCACTTCAGTATAGTCTTTATATTTACATCATATATAATTTTGACTTCAGTTACACTTTCCTCATTAGTCAGTCAATACACACACACACACACACACACACACACGCACACACACACACACACACGCACACACAGACACACACACGCGCACACACACACACACACACACACACACACACACACGCATACGCACACACACGCATACGCACACACACACACACACACACAGACACACACACAGACACACACACACGCGCACACACACACACACACACACACACACGCACACACACACACACACACACACACACACACACACACACACACACACACACACACACACACACAGTACCTGAACCATCCTGTTCTGTTCATTTGTCAGTAATAGCAGTGCTGTTCCTGGGTCAGTTTGATCCAGTTCATCTTTAATTACATATAAAACATGACATTAAAACATAACATAGTGTCTCACAACTGCAAAGAAAGAAATAGTCTGACATTTCTTTACACCCTTTTTAGAATAGAATAGAATAGAATAGAATAGAATAGAATAGAATAGAATAGAATAGAACAGAATAGAATAGAATAGAATAGAATAGAATAGAATAGAACAGAATAGAATAGAATAGAATAGAATAGAACATACATTATGATGTCGATGCTCAAACAATAAATTGTTTAAACTCTAATTTAAAGGCTAACATAACATTTTGATGTCTGTTATCATGGACTTTGACAGATGTGATTAACCATCTGTTCACCTGCTGACATGGATTTTTGGGTTTTTCTTCTTCGACTGTCGTTGTGCTTAAGATGTTACACGAACAAAACCATCAAAGGACTTTATTTATGGATTTATTTATCTATTTTTTTAAATTACCTGAGGGTCTCAGAGAATAATATAGGACTGAAACTAAAACTACATTTACTCCCCTCTAGGATGTTTAGAGCTGATGTGGCCTTTTCTCTTCCCTGTTGGTCATTGGGTCATGAATGGGAATTAGGGAAAATAAAAACAGCGTCAGTTTTTCCACTGATTTTGCTGCACAGTACAGCGCAAAAACTAAGTGTGTAAGTCCCGTCCCCGGACTGGCCACTTTCAAAGGGGGGGGGGGGGGGGGGGTACCGGGGGGTGGAGCCAGTGGGAGTCGGGATGGGGCGCTTCACTGTGCTCTCCCTTCATCGTCACCTCCCCCTTTTTTTCTGACTACAACCTCAGATCAGAGACGACCCGTTGAATTTAAACATATTACTGAGTGGAGGAAACGAAATTACCCAGGATTCCCTCAGTAGCGGTTACCCGTTATCCACTTCCTGATGTGAAAACAGAAATCGAATGTCACGTGCGTACACCAGGACCATCACAACACCATGTGCTCGTCCTCATCCTTTGGCAGCTTGAGCGATACAGTGTAAGTAAGTAAGTAGTTTTTATTTATAGAGCACCTTTCACAGACAAGGGCTCACAAAGTGCTTTACGGTGCATATTCACCCATTCACACACTCATACACCATTAAAGGGTAAATGGACTGTACTTATATAGCACATTTTATTCACCAGTGGGTGCCCAAAGTGCTTTACAATTCCTCACATTCACCCATTCACACACACACACACACTGCCAATACACAGGTGCTGCATGACCTTCTGGGAGCACCTGAGGGTTCAGTGTCTTGCTCAAGGACACTTCAACATGTGGACCGCCCACCCCCGGTGCACGCGCCAATCACACTATTGTCATTTAACCTGCGCTTTACATTGACCTCTTATCGCTGGACTGGCAGATGAATGTGTGCGTGTCAAGTTCCTCTTTCAGGTATTTTGTGTTGACGCTGTCACAAAACTGCATAGACCTCATCTGCACAGAAACAAATTCACATGAAACCGACGTACTTTCTTGACAGATTGGCCTTTCGTCAAAGTGGGACCGGTCTCATGGATACGCCAAAACAATATCTTTAGATACCGTCTCCAGATCTTCCCAGAGTGCCATTTCCACACCCATCTGGACGAGTAAATGACCACATGACCAGAAGAAACAGTAGCCTTGCACCCGTAGCGTTCATTCTGGTCACAGACAGTAACAATAGTGAACAACAGGGTATCAGTGGTGAATGGGTTAGAGTGTTAGCAGTGATATTGTTGTTTGTGTCGGTAGAAAAAAGATGTGGGCGCATGCACACTACGTCTTCTCTTGTATCCTGTGGGACTGTCTTAGTTATAGTTATAGTTATGTGTCATGTGAATTGCGTTGTTTTCAGCAGCATTTTGTCTCCATGCTGATGAAGATTTTTACGTAATATCTTTTTGACACGGTTTCAAGACTGAACCCGTATCGAACTCGTCTGGACGTAGCTATAGACTGAAGGGCCTTAAAACGGTGATGTCCCCTCGGAAAATTGCGTCCAGATTGTACAGATAATTATGGGAAAATGTTGAAAGTAAAAGTAAAAATTTTCCAGAAAAATAAATCCTCATGTAAAGTACAGATAAGTAAAACATCTTCTTCAGTACAGTAACTAAGTACTTCCACTTTATTACTTCCCACCATTGCTGTTACCACACCTTTGTAATCATTTTTGATTCACATCAAGCTTAGTTCCTTTCTCCTCCAGGGTGTCATTCCCTTAGCTCAGGGGTGTCAAAGTGCGGTCCACGAGGGCCGGTGTCCTGCATGTTTTAGATGTTTCCCTCTTCCATTACACATGGAGGTCATTAAATCATTATCAGTCTGATGAGGAGCTGATTATTAACTCTTTAAGTGTCAGCGCTGATGCATTCTGAATGGATGATTTAGTTTAAATATTCAGAAAAATTCAACCATTTTCCTTTTAGTTTTGTGCATGGACAAGGTGCAATTTTATTTAAACATTTTTAAAAGGCAAAATTAAAATTGCTGGGACCACATTTCAATACCAGTTTTCTTCTTTAGTATTTTTTTTTTCAAAATTTTCCACATTATTTGTCATTTTGTAAATTTTTATTAGTTTTTTGTTGCTCATTTTGTTTATTTTTCAACATTTTGTTTTTTTTATTGTAGTATTTTTCTTTGATTTTTCTGCCATTTGTGTCTTTACTTTGCTCATGTTACCAATTATGTTGTTAGTTCTCAGGAGTTAAAGGGTTAAACTGAATCACATGGAAGAAGGAAATATCTAAAACATGCAGGACACCGGCACTCGAGGACTGGAGTTTGACACCTGTGCCTTAGCTATTCCTAAATCCTCATTCATACCAACCTGTTGTAAAGGTAGGGTGTAGGATGGAGGTTCATGACAGATCTTTTTTCTTGTTGTGCTTCGTGTCCTCACAAACACCTCCCACTGGGCAGGTTGACAGTATTCCTCACATATTTCAGGTTCAATATTGTAACATCTGTGCTATAAACACTATATATACTGAGGGGGTGATGCTCAGACTCACCCTCAGAGCAACAACATGTTAAATGTTGTTCCATTTCACACTGCCACAGCCTTTATACCAGGAGTGTCAAACTCATTTTATCTCAGGGGCCACATTTAGCTAAATTTGATCTTAAGTGGGCCGAACCAGTGAAATAACTCAACATGTTTCTCCACATTTTAGAGTGAAAAACGTAAAGTTAAATAATGGAAATGTTTACATTGATAAACTTTCCTTTCAAACAATGTGAATATTACGAAAGAAATGAAATAATAAGCCTAATTTCTATCATTTCCACATGTTCAATATAACTTGCAGATCATAGTGGATCAAATAAAAAATACACAAAATATTTAATCAGGCAGATTATTCTTAAAATTGCTTCAAGACTTCTCTTGAAAAGACGCTTCTTCAAGTATTTGTTCAAAATTATTCAAATATTTTGTGAAATTGTACTTTGTTTTAGTGTAAATATGTGAAAATAGTTACATTTACAAAGAAAAAATTGGAGTTGTGATTATTTAGACATTATTATGATAGTATTTTACTGGTCTGACTTGCTTCAGATTGAATTGATCTGAATGTGGAACCTGAACCAAAATGATTAATGTCTTAATGTTTATTTATCAATTTCACAAATTCATCCAAAGGGCCAGATTTGACCCTTAGCCGGGCCAGATTTGGCCCCCGGGCCTTGTGTTTGACACCTGTGCTTTATACCTTATGTTTTCCATTTGGCCACTTCTGTTGAACCTGGTGTAGTTCACTCTTTGACTCTTTCCTAATCCTTATTTCTACCTTATTTTGGTCATGTTCAGGTGCTGGTCATTACTATTACCACTGGATGCAATTTCCTGCAAAAATTCCTCCTTACCTGTTTGCTACTTCAAACCAGTGCTGTCATATCAGCAGTTTGAAACCCATTCAGACCTGCTTTTAACCCGGTACTTAACATCTTGTGCCTGGATTTTTGTCTCATTTGGGTCAAATGCTTCCACATTTAGTCATTAATACAGTGATCTTTTATTTGGTGACAGACCAAATGTGCTTTAAGTTGTCTCATCTATTCTTTATTTTTCCTTTGTAAAGCAGTGATGCTCTGTCTTTTGTAAAGGGAAAAAAAACATTTACTCTACAATAGAGGATTTTCTAAGAGAAAATGAACCATCTCCTGAGTGTTTAGAAAGTAAACAGAGCTTTCCTGATGTAGAAGGTGAAATGGTTTTTGTATGGTACCAATCTGTCAATGAGAAAAGAGGTAAATGTTGTAGCTTAGCTCACAAAAAGAAAAAAAACGAAAACTAATACTTTAGCTCTGCTGGCCTTTTTCTGAAGAAGACATATTGAACTTATTTTGTAGATAAATTCATAGCAGTGTCCAGACCACAGAGACGGAGCATCACTGTGAAAACAAGTCATACAGCAGAAGGACAAGGCTTAGATCTGTTGATCTATGAGGTCGAACAGGTTTGATCAAATCAACCACGCAGGGCGGGCGAGTCACAACAGAGACAGGGTTACTGTAAAGGCACAAGGACACACACACACACACACACACACACACACACACACACACACACACACACATAGAGAGATAAGGGTATTTCCTAAATCCTATCCCTTTGTACTCCTGCGTCTCTCAAATACAGAGTATGTTCCCTAAATGGATTAAAGTGGTTTGGAGAAAGTGTGTGTGTTTGTGTTGTGTGTGTGTGTGTGTGTGTGTGTGTGTGTGTGTGTGTGTTTGTGTCAGTGTGTGTGTGTGTGTGTGTGTGTGTGTGTCTGTGTATGTGTGTGTGTGTGTGTGTGTGTGTGTCTGTGTATGTGTGTGTGTGTGTGTGTGTGTGTGTGTGTGTGTCAGTGTCAGTATGTGTGTGTGTGTGTGTGTGTGTGTCTGTGTGTGTGTGTGTGTGTGTGTGTGTCTGTGTGTGTGTGTGTGTGTGTGTGTGTCTGTGTATGTGTGTGTGTGTGTGTGTGTGTGTGTGTGTGTGTGTGTGTGTGTGTGTGTGTGTGTGGGACCCTTCAGCTCCATTAGATTGACTGCGATCACTATCTCTCACTGCTCTGGCATCTCAGAATAACCTCCTGTCTGAATGCACACACACAGTTGTACACTCACACTCATACACACACAACACTTATCTGCACAACTTCAAGTCTGTGCGATGACAAGGACAAAGAGAGACAGGAAGTGAAAAGAAAGACAGGAGGTAAAGAGATGAAGGTAAGGAGAGGAAGCAGAGATAAAGGACAAAAGGAGTGGAGGAGAAACCTGACAATCAAATGATCTCATTAAAATACAACTGTATTGATTAATACAGGAATAAACATTAACCCTTTAAACTTTCACTCAATTTCACCTACATTTCTTAATAAAGTCAATGTTGTTCTTGAACCATTTTAATAACATGCAGTTGGTGTTTGATTATATTATAAATGAAAATATTCAGATGAAAACTGGGATATTAGAGGCAGGTCCTGTTAAATGATGTAATAGATCATTATTAATGTTCTGATGTGTTGTATCTCAAGTATTCATTGAAGTTATAGTATGATATGTCTCTGTGGACACACACACACACACACACACACACACACACACACACACACTGATTACAATAATCTCTTCTAACCAATGTTAGGTGAGATTAAACATACATTTCTAATTTCACAGACAGTGTCCCTGGGGACGTGTGTCTTGGTAAATAGACACGATGGGGCAGATAGTTGATGGATGGACAGATATTTAATACCTAATGGGTGGAACTAATGTACCATTAAGTAGACGAGAGTGACCCCAGGTTACATGACTGGAAGGTTTTTGGAAAACTTTTATTGTTAATTGATCAGTGTTGTAACTATGTCCCACAGACATGTACTTGGGCTGCACGATATTAGAAAAAAAGTGTGATGCATATATTGTGATATGAAAAAATGCTCAGGAGTAAATAACAGCTGTGTGCTGACGACGCTAACAGTCAAACAGATTAGTGGTCGACACATACGTTTCACTGTCATCCTTCTTGTAGCCGAAATAATTAAATAAAATTCAAAAATAAATAACAAGACATAAATAAAAAATAAAATAAATGAACAAATAAAATGAATACAAAAATTTCAAAATCAAATAAAAGAAATAAAGACTAATAAATACAAAAATATTAACAAATAAAATAATTGCAGGACCTGCAATGCATTTATATTGTGCAGCTCTAGTTTTTTTTGTTTTTTTTTTTTTAATCTTAATGCAAATGTATGGACTTTTCTTGAAAAGTGACTTTTGTATAATCACTCCTGTATCCATGCTCATGAGTGTACATGTGTATGGATGTCATTTTTTCGGCTTCATTCACCTCCATGTATGTGTTGAAGGGGTTGATGCGTGCATGCAGTAATGGGTTTTTAGTGCAGGGCTGTATAGAGGTTTTTAAATGAAGTGCGGAGGACAGGACAGACTGCTGATGTCAACACAGAGAGATGAGATAAAGTCCGTTTAGAGGTGGGGGGGGGGGGTAACAGCACAGGACTGCACCCACAGGAGAGGCTGCCGATGCCAAAGATAAGACTGAATCTGGATGCTCAAATCTCATCAGCATCAGGAGGAGGTTGAATACCAACTGACGGACTCACTGAGTGACCGACTGCATATCTGGCTGCTTGCTTTGGTGAATGCTAAAGGAGAAGTTTGATTGACAGGTTGACTTACTGCTTGTCAGTGGTTACTTTCAACTGAATACTGCTTCATTTAGAAATGAAAGTCAGACATGGAATCAGTTTACAAATAGATTACAATTATTCTGAAGGATTTGAATCACCACAAGGAGAGAAAAATGTTCCAATCAGAAACAATCATTTATTGATCAGATGGATAATTAATTTGGAACCTGCATGAGAACATGAACAGAACTAGCTGTTGTCGGATGTTCTGTCGTATAATATAAACACAGATACTTTATAGTCAATGGTGAAGGATCAACTGAAACAGTTAATAACACATAATAAATGTCATGTTTATGGCTCATGGTGATCAATGACATTTAATGACCCAGTCAAGGTAACATTTCCATCAAACAATAGAGATGTTTTGCACTATGGTGTAAAAAGGAACGTTATGTTTCTTACCAACTGTTGTCAGATTGCACAACATTCACCACTCCAAAGGAATACAATATCAATACTATTGACACCACTTAACAATACTACCTCTGATATTATCATATTATGTGCAATTTATATATATATATATATATAATATATATATACTTTACCTTACCTTAGCTTACCTTACCTTACCTTACCTTACTTTCCCTTACCTTACCTTACCTTACCTTACTTTCCCTTACCTTACCTTACTTTCCCTTACCTTACCTTACTTTCCCTTACCTTCCCTTACTTTCCCTTCCCTTCCCTTACCTTACCTTACTTTCCCTTACCTTACCTTACTTTCCCTTACCTTCCCTTACTTTCCCTTACCTTACCTTACCTTACTTTCCCTTACCTTACCTTACTTTCCCTTACCTTACCTTACCTTACCTTACTTTCCCTTACCTTACCTTACTTTCCCTTACCTTCCCTTACTTTCCCTTACCTTACCTTACCTTACTTTCCCTTACCTTACCTTACTTTCCCTTACCTTACCTTACCTTACCTTACCTTACTTTCCCTTCCCTTCCCTTCCGTTCCCTTCCCTTACCTTACTTTCCCTTACCTTACCTTACTTTCCCTTACCTTACTTTACCTTACCTTACCTTACCTTACTTTACCTTACCTTACCTTACCTTAGCTTAGCTTAGCTTACCTTAGCTTAGCTTAGCTTAGCTTACCTTACCCTACCTTACCTTACCTTACCTTACCTTACCTTACCTTACCTTACCTTAGCTTAGCTTAGCTTACCTTACCTTACCTTACTTTCCCTTACCTTACCTTACCTTACCTTCCCTTACCTTCCCTTACCTTACCTTACTTTCCCTTACCTTACCTTACCTTACTTTCCCTTACCTTACTTTCCCTTACTTTACCTTACCTTACCTTACTTTACCTTACCTTACCTTACCTTACCTTACCTTAGCTTAGCTTAGCTTACCTTACCTTACCTTACCTTAGCTTAGCTTACCTTACCTTACCTTAATTTCCCTTACCTTACCTTACTTTCCCTTACCTTACTTTCCCTTACTTTACCTTACCTTACTTTACCTTACCTTACCTTACCTTAGCTTAGCTTACCTTACCTTACCTTACCTTACCTTACCTTACCTTACCTTAGCTTAGCTTAGCTTAGCTTACCTTACCTTACCTTACCTTACCTTACTTTCCCTTACCTTACTTTCCCTTACTTTCCCTTACCTTACCTTACCTTACCTTACCTTACCTTACCTTAGCTTAGCTTAGCTTAGCTTAGCTTACCTTACCTTACCTTAGCTTACCTTACCTTACCTTACCTTACCTTAGCTTAGCTTACCTTACCTTACCTTACCTTACCTTATCATGCATAAGAAAGCAAAGCGTTCTCTGATGGAATAATTTTTGAGCCCAAAGTAAGTGGATTCACAGGAATGTAATCTGGGTATATTTGGGTTATAACATCAAAAATTGTATTTACGACATTAAAAGTTATGAGTATAAAATCTTCTGTGTAAATACAATTTTCTCAGATAGAAGAAAGTGGTCAAAAATATGTCATTGCTTACGTCATGTCCAAGTGTCCTTGGACAAAGACACTGAACCCTTAGTGTCCCAGTAGGACTGACCTTTGACCTTAGAACCTACTGGTGTATGAGTGTGTGTGAATGGGTGAATGTGAGGCTAATGTAAAGAGCTTTGAACCATGAAGGTGGAACAACTATAAACAAATGAGACCAGAATGATCCATGGTATTTGTCCAGAGAACTCTATATTAGTCTAAGTGTGTCTGAACTTTTTGGAGCAGACATCTAGTGGCCATCAGCAGTATTACAGTCTAACATAAACATTGGCTTCACTTTCTCAAACCTTTGGCCTCTGACATAAAATCAATTTGGCTGAAAGTTATTGCAAACTCTTTTCATGTTAAGGTATAAGAATGGGTTCATGTAATTGTTTCAGTCAGTTTTATAAAAACATTCTTTATTCTTATTCCAATCAATTTATATTCCCCAGAGCAATGACAACTATAGCTAAAACTATGATCAGATTAATCTTGATACAGTGTCCAGACATTGTCTAGTCTTTATAAACAGGACGGTGCCTGACACTAACAGGCTCTGAGCTAAAAAACTGTTTGAAATCCAATCTTGCTCTAAGAAGCAGAGTATTATCCACAGGGTCCCTGCACTGACTGACCGATAGGCCAACTAAATTACCTGCTACAAAACATAAAACAAAGTGGCTGATGGCTGAGCGCTGTAAGGTTACTAACTTTTGGAAACAAATCTCTTACTCCGCATACTCTTGGACAGTGACACTGAAAATACTCCGGTCTCGGTGCCTCTGGTCAGAGTCCTGCACGGGTTCGGGTACCCGTGGGTGACCCGTGGGTGACCCGTGGGTGAACCGCACATTTTCACGAAACGGGTGAAAAATGTTGTGATGTGTCGGATACGTGTTCGGTTCGGGTCGGACGTGGGTGATTGCGGGTCTAATTTGCGGTTCATAGGCTAAAAACTGTTCTTTAGTTTGGACTTGTATAGCTGCCTCCTGTCGGCTTCCTTCTTGATGCGTTTTTCAAGCATGTGTGTGTGTGTGTGTGTGTGTGTGTGTGTGTGTGTGTGTGTGTGTGTGTGTGTGTGTGTGTGTGTGTGTGTGAGCTCACGGATAAAAATATTTTTTGAGTTTATTATTTTTCTGCTACTGTTTAATAACATTTTTATTTGGCTCTGCCTTGGCTATGTCACTGTTCAGTATATTTGTATTTAAGTTTATCTATCTGACATTTTCTACCGGGTTCGGGTCGGATATCAGGTTCATTTATAGCGGGTCGGTTCGGGTGCAGATTTTTATTTATTTTTTCGTCGGAAAACAGGTCGGATATGGGTTTGAACATGACGGGTACGGGCGGTTGCGGTTTGTCAAAATCAGAACCGTGCAGGACTCTGCCTCTGGCCACAAATTTAAGACAAAACTGTAAGAGGACAAAATAGCACAACACAGCATATTTAAGCGGGTAAAGCCAGTTGGAAAG
>CM035792.1:2445418-2500418 GCA_020466265.1 Siphamia tubifer | reverse complement strand
ATAAATCCCACTGGCCAAAAAATGCATAATAATGAAGGAAAAAACATACAGGTTAGAAGTCACACTGGAGCATAAGTCACATTTATTTGATAACATCCAACCCAAAGAACAGACATTTCACCTTGAAAGGCAATTTAAAATAAAAATAAAATAGAGGACAACAGGCCTTCTTGGTGTCGTTTCTCAGCTTATCTGGTAACCTCAGCTCCAGATCTAACTGGTTGAATGAACCATTGGCAGTTCGACTGTCCCGTCCATGTGTACAGGCAGCAGGTGGCTGAGTGGTTCACAGTCCCAGGGACCGGGGGAAAGCGACCGGTCGACCCTTCCTGATGGCGACTGGTGCGAGAGGAGGTGACGGCCCACGGTCAGGGGGAGAGGTGTGTGGAGTTAGGAAAACCCTGACTATTACCTGAAACCAGCTCCAAATTACAGCAAAACAGTTGGATGTGAAATGAACTGAGCAAAAACAGTGGATGGTTGAGTGTAGTGGGGATGTGATTGAAAATGAAAACTAACCATTGATTCCATGTATTACTTTCTGGAGGAAGAAGATGACATGTTTGTACCCCACAGTGTGGGACAACACAGACTGGCTTCAACATTTGTTCTCCTCCAGTGGTAGCAGAGAAAGGGGGTGTTGAAAACATTTGGAAGTGGGCATGTGCTCATTGTAATGTGACGTCATACTTCAACCAAACCTGCATTTGTTGAATTTCTGGTAGAAATATTTTAAACCAAGGTGATGTCAGTACTGGCACTGTGTATTCCCAACAGCAGGACGACTCTGAACAAACACCAAAACAATGCTTTAGCACAGGGGTTCTCAAACTGTTTTGGCCCAGGTCCCCCTTGGAGGGGTGACATTTTTCCATGTCCCCCCTCATCCTCGCGATACTGAAAATGATAAAAAACCACTTCAACAATGATTATTATGAAACAATGATAACCTTTTTTAATAGTGCTTTTGTGCAAACCAGCCACATTTTCAGGTATTATAATATAAATGAACACTTCAGAAACAACAATTTTAAATAATTTTAAAATAATAAACGGACCAGACTTAGGACAGAGACTTAATGAGAGGGATGATCTTGTCAAACTCAATATAACTATCAATGTACTTTCTCTTTTTAGGGTTAGGGCGTTTGTTTTTGTCATTGTCATTTTCATTGTCATTTCTTTTACCACTTCTTGAGGAACTTGGCGGACACAAAAATCGATCCATGTTCGCTGCAGGGTGGCTAAAAATAGCCTGTGACTCGCTCCGTCTCAATTTAGTCAAGCTGGCGTCAAACAGCGCTGTTACTTCCGCCCGCTCGCTACAAAATAAAACTTCCGCATTTCAAAATAAAACAGCAAAAAAAAACAAACAAAAAAAAAAAAAAAACAAAACCGTGAATAATTTCGCGTACCCCCTGGACATGCGCCACGTCCCCCTAGGGGTCCGCGGACCCCAGTTTGAGAACCGTGGCTTTAGCATAAACAACGTGCTCATGCTCAACAGCACTCTCTTGTAGCTGTCAGTGTAAAATAAAATGCTTTATATAATAACATATTCATAATTTGACACATAAATTGCACCAGAGTCGCACCATCGCACCCACGGCCAAACTATGAAAAAACTGCGACTTATAGTCTGAAAAATATGGTAAACTTTTGTTTTAATCCACAAACTATTATTAGGGGCAGGATTATTTCATTCTTCATCTATTAGAAGCATTGCTGTATATTTATGCGCAGACAAAAACAGTCAGTTGAAAGGTATTAAAGATGAATACAGTGCTTCTATAGCTACATGAGGAAACTGAATTATATTTTTATATAAATGTGTACCCTAAGTAAACTGTCTAGACCATTTCTTTCAGCTGCTTTGTGAATTTCTCTTAATAGGGAAGTTTTAGCAACTTTTAGTGACACTTAAGAGAACTCATAGTGTGAAAATAAGATCCCCTGTGAATAAACCCAGTCAGCACACTTAACCTAATGGACACATTCTACATTTTCTGCAAAGCGCATCATGTAGACTTTCTAATGAAGGCGTAAACAGAGGATTCTTTTCATTATTTCCACCAATACGTTTTGCTTACTTGAAGTTCTTTTTTGAGATGCTCAGGTGGAGAAAGAATGGGTCCAAGTATATTAGAAGATCATTTTCAATGAGTGTATTTGGATGGTAGTTCTGCAAAGTTAAGGTTAAACATGTGATATTTTCACTTCTATTCTTCCTTAAAGTTTGACCTGTCGTGTTTCTCTTCCATTTGTTGATGTTACATAAGTCTTTGTTGAATGTAATGGAAGCTACAGCTGAGGAGGAGAAGCAATGAGGCGGTGAAGAACCACACCTGTTTTTGGGTAATATCAAATGTTCAAGTATTTCAAGAGTCTATAACATTTGCAAATGTTTATTTTTAACCCTTTGATGCATATTGGTCAGTCCAGTGGACAGTTGTTCTCTTGTATATTCATGGCTTTAGTTCACATCATTACTGTAACTGGTCTGTTCTTAAACCTGATCTGCACATGTTTACCTGGAAATCAATTACTTATTGTTATTAATAATCTTATTAAACAAAAACTACATTAAAATATCTGTATTTCATAGTGTTCTCATATCCTGCTTTAAATACATGTTTCTATGGTTCAAATCTTAAACTCATGTTTTCCAGCTGAGTGGACATTTTTAGAAGTCCATAAAAAAATACATTCATTAAAAACATTTCCATAACGTTGCTTTTTTTCAGCCTGAAGAGGAATTAAAACACTTAGGAAAAAATACAAATCTTGACTAAGGTTCTAATAATTCATGTACCAAAGGTTTCAGTCTGTTGTATGAGGAGACATTAGTCATTTGTAAACTAACACCAGTTCATGTGAGTTGTGTTTTCTGTGCAGAAAAGACAAGACAATAACGTGTAATAAACCAGCCTGGTATACAGTGTTATTGAGTGACAGAACTTGGTACCATTAGTATTTACTTTGCTGGTTTTCTTCCACATCCACAATAATTTACACATTGTATTTTGATGATTTAACTTTTATAAATGTATTAATGTATGTGTTTAAGTTTCTGAATAACTCAAACAATCCATGATTCTATCTACTTTCATTTAGATGCCAGTCACTTCTATAATGTCCTTTTTTTATTAATGATAACATTATCTTCAGCGTCAGTGAAATGATACAACATGAATAGGACAGTACATCACTTAGTATTATAGGATAATATAACTTTAATATATGTGTAATGTTGTCTTTCTGTCTTACGCAAAAGATGTTGATTTACTATTTCATACTGACTTGTTTTCCCCCTTTGGGATGAAAAAAAGAACTGTCATGGTCCTACACTACTGCATGATAAGGTCTTACACATTTCAATTTAATCTGTATAATTACCTCCACCAACATTAGAGTCTGTTTGTTTGTTTGGCTTTCAGCAGGATTACGCAAAACGTTCTGAATGGATTTTGATGAGACTTTCAGGAATAATAGATAATGGGTCAAGAAAGAACCCATTAGATTTTGAGCAATGGAGGTCAAAGGTCAAGGGCGCACATCCTGATATCTCAGGATTAAGACCAGATAGAATCTGGTGTTTTTTTCATTCACATGGTCTGACCCTAACCTTTGACCCCTAACCCTAACCTTCAGACATCTGATGGGTCAACACCTATAACCCTAAACTTTGACCCCTAACCCTAACCTTCAGACATCAGATGGGTCAACACCTTCATGTTTTGACGTCATATGACGTCATATCAAGCCTTGGTGGAGGTCTGCTGTCTCTAACTAACTTGTTACAGATGTTTCGATTCAACCATGAAATGTGAATATTCACTGATATTGTGATTTTTTTTTAACTGTACGATATATATTGCGATATACAAAAAATACTCAGGGTTAGAACAGCCGTGAGGTGCTGACACAAACAGTCAAACAGATTTGTGGTCGACATAGAACATAGTGTTATTCTTCTCATACCCAAAATAATTGTATAAAACTAATAATTAAAAATAAATAAATACATATTAAATATAAAGAAGAAGAAGAAATAAGAATAAATAAATAAATAAATTAATTAATTAATAAAGAGAAATAAATTAATAAAAATTAAATTAATAATTTGAGGGCAGCACAGTGGTGCAGTAGTTAACACTGGTGGTGCAGTAGTTAACACTGGTGGTGCAGTAGTTAACACTAGTGGTGCAGTAGTTAACACTGGTGGTGCAGTAGTTAACACTGGTGGTGCAGTAGTTAACACTGGTGGTGCAGTAGTTAACACTAGTGGTGCAGTAGTTAACACTGGTGGTGCAGTAGTTAACACTGGTGCCTCACAGACAGAAGGTTGTTGGTTCTATTCCCACACCAGACCTTTCTGTGTGGAGTTTACATGTTCTCCTCGTGTCTGTGTGGGTTTTCTCCAGGTACTCTGGCTCCTCCCACCATCCAAACACATGCACTGATAGGTTAACTAGTTAACTGGTTAACTAATCTAAATCACCCATAGGTGTGAATGTGACAGTGATTGTTTGTCTATATATGTTCAGTCCTGAGATGAAGTGGAGACTCATACAGGGTGACCTCTGACCCCGCCTTCACCTGCTGCAGCTGGATTAGGCCCCCAGTGACC
Organism: Siphamia tubifer; assembly: GCA_020466265.1. NCBI lineage: Eukaryota > Metazoa > Chordata > Actinopteri > Kurtiformes > Apogonidae > Siphamia > Siphamia tubifer. The sequence continues at coordinate 2,495,788 of CM035792.1, read as the reverse complement.
CCATGTGACCCTAGTGAGGATAAAGCAGGTTCAGACAAGAAAAGCTTGAAAAGCATATTGGTGCAGTACTAAGGACTATCCCCTCATGGCCTCAGTTCTATTTCAGGCACCTGGCATGGATGTGTCTGTGTGGACTGTGTCCAGGTTGTCCACCTGTCTTCCTCTGTCTAAAGACACGCATCTCAGTAGGTTAACTGGTCAATCAAACTGCTGTGAATGTGTGAGACAACAGTTGTTTGTCTGTAGATATCAACCTTACAAAGAACTGGAACACGTCCAGGGTGTGCTGTGCCTGCGCCCGTTGGGAGCTGGGATGGGATCTACCCCCCCCCCCAGGACTCAGCAGATAGAGGGATTTTTAATTTTGACATTCAGATCAACAAAGAAATAATATGGATAATATGTTTTCTGAGTTTTTCTTCTTTTTACAATGAACACACCCTGATCATTTTCTAATGTTCACAGTCATTAGCGCTGTTACTGTGGCTAATCCGTTAGCTGTAGCCCAGATGTTCTGTGCATCCACGGGTCATTTTGGCTCCAACCACTCTGTGTATCTGTTCTCTATTACACAGTGCCAAGTCTGCCCCACTTAGAGAGTGTTAAATAGGTCTGAGAGAGCGGGCCAAATGTGTGTGTGTGTGTCTAAAGTAATGAAGCTGGAGTCACTCTGGATGCTTGTGGGTTTCTATGTGTACATGCATTTTTAAATATAAGTATCCAAATGTGGGTGGAGCTGTATCAACGTAAAGGTCAGTGATTGGTTAGTTGTTGTTCGATGGCGTTGGGACATAGCCAGTCACATTAGCAGTTTGGTGTCTCTGCAGGAAACAATGGGCCCAAATAATTGTTGTTGGACCTGACAGTAATTCAGAAAAGCAAACTGATGAAACAAGCTGAAAATATTCAGATTAAAATTTCATAGGTGACTGTGGTGAGACCGTTTGACACTATAGTAAAACATTGTCTTCTGCAAATTATTAACCACAAAGCAAATATTAAACAGATGACACTATACAAACAAAGGCTATGTTCACTATATACCATAAGTTTTCACCAAAATGTTAAATTCTATCAAAATGTCTTGGATTTAAAGAGTTTGGAAACATCTGAATGGACTTGATCGTGTGGTATCAGACAATAGCGTGTTTCCACAAAGTAGTAGTGACTCAAGTTGGTCTGTTTGCATTTCATTATGAAAAAGGATATGGAATCTGGTACCTGGTACTAGTTATTTGGTACCAACTCCACTGATGTTAAGTGATACTAAAATGCAACGTATAAACAATGCAACAAAACATTTTTAGGAGACAACTAGTTACGAGTGAGTTTATGAGCAACTCTGAACAGACGACATGGAAGCAGCACTATTAAGACGCCTGGGTACTGTTAAGACGCCTGGGTACTGTTATGACGCCTGGGTACTGTTAAGACGCCTGGGTACTGTTATGATGCCTGGGTACTGTTAAGACGCCTGGGTACTGTTATGACGCCTGGGTACTGTTAAGACGCCTGGGTACTGTTATGATGCCTGGGTACTGTTAAGACGCCTGGGTACTGTTATGACGCCTGGGTACTGTTAAGACGCCTGGGTACTGTTAAGACGTCCAGGTATTGTTAAGACGCCTGGGTACTGTTAAGACGCCTGGGTACTGTTAAGACGTCCAGGTATTGTTAAGACGCCTGGGTACTGTTAAGACATCCAGGTACTGTTAAGACGCCTGGGTACTGTTAAGACGTCCAGGTACTGTTAAGATGCCTGGGTACTGTTAAGACGTCCAAGTACTGTTAAGACGTCCGGGTACTGTTAAGACGCCTGGGTACTGTTAAGACGTCCAGGTACTGTTAAGACGCCTGGGTACTGTTAAGACGCCTGGGTACTGTTAAGACGTCCAGGTACTGTTAAGACGCCTGGGTACTGTTAAGACGTCCAGGTACTGTTAAGATGCCTGGGTACTGTTAAGACGTCCAAGTACTGTTAAGACGTCCGGGTACTGTTAAGACGCCTGGGTACTGTTAAGACGTCCAGGTACTGTTAAGACGCCTGGGTACTGTTAAGACGTCCAGGTACTGTTAAGACGCCTGGGTACTGTTAAGACGTCCAAGTACTGTTAAGACGTCTGGGTACTGTTAAGACGTCCAGGTACTGTTAAGACGTCCAGGTACTGTTAAGATGTCCGGGTACTGTTAAGACGCCTGGGTACTGTTAAGACGTCCAGGTACTGTTAAGACGCCTGGGTACTGTTAAGACATCCAGGTACTGTTAAGACGTCCGGGTACTGTTAAGACGTCCAGGTACTGTTAAGACGCCTGGGTACTGTTAAGACGCTTGGGTACTGTTAAGACGCCTGGGTACCGTTAAGACGTCCAGGTACTGTTAAGACATCCGGGAGTTGAAGTTAACTTTTTTTACTCTTCCATAAATACAGAAAATGCAAATGTGACAAAGTTAAGGCGTGTCATCACATGGTTCTGAGCCTGTGTCAATCACGCCTGGAACAACTATATTAAAACTGGAGCCGAAAGAGTCCAATCAGGCCCGTTTGACTGTTATTGAAGAACAGAAGAGCTGACCTGCAGCTGTTAAACTGAAGCTTCACTCACATCAGCTCCATGATTTATGTTTAGAACCATTTGTCTTGTTCAGCAGAGTGGATTTCTTGGCCGTGGTGGCAGACATTAGTGACAATTTTGATAAATTTGGTAATTTCATATGTCAGTTTTGACAAATGATGAAGAAAAGAAATCTAGAAATCTGTGTATTTTGGTCCATGCTCCAGTATATGATCAACTGTAGACGTGCTGTAAATGAGTCTCACCTGTCACTAGTGTCATGAAACATTCTTCTAGTTCACATTAGACCTTTTTAAATAGTGTTGTAATGTATTAGTCTATGGATAAAATGTTTAAAAAAAATGTCATCATATGATTGTTACAAAACCAACTTGTTTATTCAATGTACTGAGCCACTCTGATGACCCCAAGGAAGTTAAATCAAATCAAATCCAATTTTATTTATATATCACCAAATCATAACAGACATTATCTCATAATATTTTACATATAGAGGCGGTTGAACAGTACTGAGGACAAACTTCCTTTAAAGAGGCAGAAACCTGGAGGATGGACATCTGCCCTGACCAGTGTGACTTTAATTAGCTCTTAAAAAAGTACATTAAAAAAAAAAACACCTTCACACATATATGTAACGGACATGGATTTCCAAAACCCTGTGACCCTCAAAAGGACTAAGCAGTTCAGAAATGAATGAATGATGTTATTTCAGAAATGAATTAATTTTAACCACTAATAATTAAGGGTGTGACGAGACATGAGACTGGGTTCACGAGATCGAGACGAGATTTTAAGAAAAAAAAATATTTGAATGGACACCAGACTTTTATTGAACTGAGCTGCACATAGATTTAATAACTCTTTAAGCATTAACTTTTTAACAAACTTCTTCCTTTTAATGAACTTCTTCCTCTACAAATTGAAACTAAAATACAAGTTTATAAAAGTTCAAATAAAATAAATGCAATTAAATATTTCTCCTTTTTTCAAAATCAAATCTGGTGTTTGACTGTGGAAGTGGAACTGTGAATGTGTTTGTCACCGTTGTGTGGTTTGTTGTTGTTTTCTTGGCAGGTACAGTTGTTGATTTGAGTACTGAGCTGCGGTTAGGGTTAAAGGTCAAAGGTTAATGAGTACTGAGCTGTGGGTAGGGTTAAAGGTCAAAGGTTAATGAGTACTGAGCTGTGGGTAGGGTTAAAGGTCAAAGGTTAGTGAGTACTGAGATGTGGTTAGGGTTAAAGGTCAAAGGTTAGTGAGTACTGAGATGTGGTTAGGGTTAAAGGTCAAAGGTTAGTGAGTACTGGGTTAGGGTGATTTATCATTTCTGTCAGAACCCAAAATGCTACCAAACAAACCATTTGACAGTGTAGGGGGCGTGGTCAATAGTAAAACCTACGTGTAGGGGGCGTGGTCAATAGTAAAACCTGTGCTTTCTGACGTCATTCTGTCTGCTGCTGGATAAGAAATCTCGCAAGACAGAATTTTAACGTCACGAGCAATCTCACCAAATTGCATCTGTGGTCTTTTTTTTTAATTAGTTGCATTTTGACTCAGTAAAAACACATTAAAAAAAAGGAAAACAAATTATTTTTTTAGGAATATTTAAACTAAACCATTCATTCAGAATACATGAGTTCTGACACTTAAGAGTTAATAATCAGCTCATCATTCTCTGCAGAATCTGTTCATGATGTAATGAATTTGAGGTTTAATGGAAGAAGGAATTATCTAATAATTCCTTTTTTGTGTCCATTATGTGGAACTGCTAAAGTGTCAGGAGTTAAAGGGTTAAACTGAATCATGTGAAAGAGGGAAATATGTAAAACATGGAGGACACCGGCCCTCGAGGACCGGAGTTTAAGACCCCTGGTGTCGACAGAGATGCGTGTTTGCAGTTCAGTCCAGTCATATGTGTCATTGTTCTCATTCTCATGTTTGGCCACGAGCACAAATTAGGAACAGAAAATATTGTCATATTACCTCAAATGCTGAAGAAAAATAAAATCATAGAAAGTAAAATAGTTACACATACACAGCATGAAAAAGGGATACATATACACACACACAAACACAGATATATACACACACACACACACACACACACACTCACACACAAGGATACACAAACACACACACACAAACAGACACACACACACAGATATACACACACACACACACACTCACACACAAGGATACACAAACACACACACACACACAGACACACACACACAGCCACACACACACACACACACATACAAATATTCATGCTTCTAAAGCAAATCAGAAGTGACGCCTCCGCCTGTGCATGCCAGGAACATGCGGAGAGTGAGGGAGAGAAACATTGGGAGAGAGATGGTGTGTATGGAGGGGATGTGACATGCCCGCTAGTGCATGCCAACATCATACAGTGCACATGGAAGTACGGAAGGTGGAGTCCAGGAGTGGGCTGAAAATTAAGAATATAATATAAATGATTTTATTTACACCAATAAATCTGTCACCAACTCCTGATCATGTTAACACTAGTATTTACTGTGTATGGACACAGCATTAGATTATACATTATATAGGGTCAAAGGTTGTCCAGCACTCTTCTATTAAACAACTGCTTTGATGATTTCTAGTCATGGTGACAAATGACATCTGTCTGAACACTGTCGCAGGTAAAGTCTCATTCTGAGGCTACATTTATACGGAGACGATGAAAACAGAAGATACAAAAGTGGCGTCTGGTCTTCAGTTTTGTCATCCACGCTTAGACGAGTGTATTCAGGAGGAAATCTTTGTTTATACGAAGACGCAACAGTAGGAGAAATACAATTGGATATTCCTGCCAGACCGCTAGGTGGTACTGTGATAGACCCGCCCACATGTCCTGTGATAGACCCGCCCACACGGCCTGTGATTGACCCGCCCACACGGCCTGTGATAGACCCGCCCACACGGCCTGTGATAGACCCGCCCACACGGCCTGTGATAGACCCGCCCACATGTCCTATGATAGACCCGCCCACACGGCCTGTGATAGACCCGCCCACATGTCCTGTGATAGACCCGCCCACACAGCCTGTGATAGACCCGCCCACAAGGCCTGTGATAGACCCGCCCACATGTCCTGTGATAGACCCGCCCACACGGCCTGTGATAGACCCGCCCACAAGGCCTGTGATAGACCCGCCCACATGGCCTGTGATAGACCCGCCCACACGGCCTGTGATAGACCCGCCCACATGTCTTGTGATAGACCCGCCCACATGTCCTGTGATAGACCTGCCCACATGTCCTGTGACAGACCCGCCCACATGTCCTGTGATAGACCCGCCCACATGTCCTGTGATAGACCCGCCCACATGTCCTGTGACAGACCCGCCCACATGGCCTGTGATACACCCGCCCACATGGCCTGTGATACACCCGCCCACATGTCCTGTGACAGACCCGCCCACATGGCCTGTGATAGACCCGCCCACATGGCCTTTTCTGTTTTTGACATATGTAATTATTCTCCACCTGTGTCTGTTCAGATATGGTATTTTTGTCCCATAACTGAAACAACTTCTGTCCATTTACTAGAGCTGCTAATGCTAAATGCTAATGCTAGTGCAGCTGGGAGATCTGTGGGGTCCAGGTTGTCCCAGGTGTTTGTTGCTTTACCTGCTCAGTGTATGAATGTAACGTCAAAGTGTATGTGACGTGAACATTTGTGACGTAAAGACACACCGTTAACATGTGCGTTTCTTTTAGATGAAGACGCGGCCCAGCGTGTTTTCAATACGTCCCACATCTCAGACCCTCAGGGACTGGTCTTCTGCTGGTGTCCAGAGTCAGGACTACACATGGTGACGTTTCAGTTCCAGTTCCGTGCAGGTCTGTCTCTGACTGTTTGAGTTGAGGCTGAAAGTGGTTCTGTTCGACTGTAGAATAACTGAAAGGGTTCTATCTGCACTTTGACCTTTTACTTAATTTAAAAAATATATATTCTTATTTGTGTTTCGTTTCATTATATTTCAACTGTAATTGTGTGTTTTTAACCCGCTTCTTTTCCATTTGGTAAAGCACTGTGAATTGCCCTGTTTATAAATTGGTCTTGGTTTATAAAATACGTCTTATCTAACCTTTGCCTCGGTAACAAAAGAAAAACTGGGTCACCATTTGGCCAAGACTTCTACACCCTGATGAAGAAAAGCACAAAGAAGAAAGAATAGGAGACATTTACACCTTGATAAAAGACTGCACACACAGTCACTGTTTCTTACATTTTACTTGGAATATTGTTTTTGTCTTCTTTACTTCATATATTTGACTGCAGTAGATGTTTTATTTTATACCTCAGCCTTATTGTAAAGTGGCCTTTTCAGACTCACTGATTGTTATGTCGTCAGTTCTTCAGATGGAAAACTTAAAATAAACACATAAATGTTGCCTCAAAAGATTAATATATTCATGTTTTTATGTTTTTTGTAAGTTTTACAAAAGAATCGTTGAAATAAGGAACTGCTGTATATATGTCAGTTAATATTAAATTAAATTCATATATCTTTTCCATATTAGAATTGTACCATATAGAAAACATTTTATAATTTATGACAAACCTTTTCCTACAGGTGGTTGCATGGAGCACATGTTTGGTGACATGTAAGAATATATGTAAAACATTCATGTTACAAATATTATAGATCTTAAATAACCTACTGCAGGGATGGTCAACCTGCGGCTCTTTCATACTTATCCTAAGCTTATGCTTCATCCTGCTCCTTTTCAGACATGTCATTGTTATTATTATTATTGTTGTATTGATTATTGTTGCACTTTGCACATGTTCGAAATAAATCATTCAAAATCCTTCAGCTCTGACTGGCTAGAGGAAATAAATTACAATAGTATTTAATTGATGTGTACTTTATTCGTGTTAGCTCTTTTTCATTATTTTAGTCCTAAATTGTGATCTTGAATGATTAAAATATTTTTCTTTTTTTATCACAGGAAAAGTAACATCTATAAAACTTCCTTTTTTTCCCCCCAAAATATATGTATGTATATATATATATATATATATATATATATATATATATATATATATATATATATAAATACATAATTTTCTCTTATTTCAAATTGCACAAGAAATATGAAAATATTAAAAAGATAAATATATTTGGCTGTTTGTCATCGCTCAAAATAAACTAGTGTATATACGTCAAAACACTGTCCATTCGTCTCAACTTTCAACCCCAGCAACAACAGGTATGAAGAAATGTAAGAAAAGACAAATATCTGAAGACCTGGTGACAGACCTGGACCTGAACTTAAAATGCACAGGCTCAAAAAAGGGAAAAAAACCAAAACATATGACAAAGTCCCGGAGGTCAAAGGTTAACTGGGTCTGGAGTGTCTTTGCTTTACACTGGACCAGTGTAAAGGTCAGAAAAAGCAAAACAGTGTTCTGTTCATTTGAGATGAGACAAAATGGTCAAAGCATTAATAAGTCTGACTGAGGTCTAAAGCATAAAAGGAAGTTGTTTTAAATGTTTTCTCCTCTTTGTATTAAATGTGTTTTCTTTTTTCATTTTTTTTTTCATTTTAGATGTCCAAAAGTATCCTAGTGTTTTCTTTTCCAAGGAATCCAGGTTCAAATGACTCTATGGGTGTTAAATGCCGACCCCTGACCTATTGAAATGAAGCATAGATGCTCAGGAAATTAACAGTGGTTGGATATTATTAATACTTTAACTATTTTATTTAACCAGCCAAAACATATATATATATATATATATATATATATATATATATATATATATATATATATATATATATATATATATATATATATATATATATATATATATATATTCCAATTTCTACTAGTGTAGATGTTATTTTACATAATTTTAATAAACAATAAATAAATAAATGAAAATCCAAATACACAAGTACATTAACACCAGCAGGCCACTGTACTGTGAACACACCTATTACTATAAAACAAAACATCATTATACTGCTTCAATGTCAACAGAAATGTAGAAGTTCAGAGGAACAAATAGATTGTCTCTGAAGGCTAATGTAAATAAAAGTGTTAAAGCTAATACACAACAGTTACACATCCTTAGAGTTGAAAACAACAACATGTGCATCTAGTTGTCTTCTCACATTCTTGTTATGTGAACTTGGCTACAGTAAGTACAGGCACAAATGTTGTGTGTGCGTTTATAAAGCCTTATTCACAGACTATCACATCCATTTTTCTGTATAGTCAGAAAAACAGTAAGTGAACATTCATTGTCTAGAAATACAGAAGTGAATAGAAAGAAGAAAAATGGGACAAACGAGGCTCTAATGGGTTTTATACTTAAAATAATAACAGAACAATTATCACATCTTCTGGCTGTGAAAAAGGTTCGAAGCTTCCAGGCTAAAATGTCCGACTCTGGAATTCAAAGCTTTATTTAGTTTTTTAATAGGTACAGTAAGAATAGAATAGAAGCTTTATTTGTCATCACACAAATGTAATGACATAGGGACGGTCTCCTTCAGTGCAGCACAGGTAAGATAAGATAAAAGTTAGTACAAGTATATAAAAACATTAAATAGAAATATAAGTGTAGAACTGAAACTGGACTGGACTGCCAACACTGATGCTCTGTGCAGGAAAGGGAACAGCCGCCTGTACTTCCTCAGAAGGATGGCATCCTTCAACATCTGCAGGGAGCTACGACAGATCTTCTATCAGTCTGTCGTAGCGAGCGCCCTCATGTACGTAGTCGTGTGCTGGGGGGGGGGGGGGCGCCCTGAAGAAGAAGGATGCAGCACGCCTGGAAAAACTGCTGAGGAAGGCAGGCTCTGTAGTGGGCACAGAGCTGGACAGTGTAACATCTGTGGCAGAGCAGAGGACACTGAACAGCATCCTGTCCATCATGGACAATCCAGACCATGTCCACACAGAGGAGCAGCTTCAGTGACAGACTGCTGTCACTGTCCTGCTCCACCCACAGACTGAGGAAATCCTTCCTCCCCCACACCATCAGACTCTTCAACTCCCATATAAACACTTAACAGACGTATGGACACTGCACAGTAACATTGTACACTGCACTGTTTACACTTTAACTTTCATGCCGTACAGTGAACTGCCAGGTGTTGGTTTTAGAACACCATGGTCATGTCTTTACTCACTTTGTTCCCCCTACCATCACTACCTCCTGTTTTGTTTTTATTTTTCAGCTTGTAGTACTTGATTTTATTTTTATTTTTATTTATTTTTATTACTTAACTAATTTCTGCTAATTGTATTTTATTCGACTTGCATGCCCTTATGTTTCAACTATTTGAGCTGATGGTGCTGTAAATTTCTCCTTGGAGGTCAATAAAGTATCTATCTATCTATCTATCTATCTATCTATCTATCTATCTATCTATCTATCTATCTATCTATCTATCTATCTATCTATCTATCTATCTATCTATCTATCTATCTATCTATCTATCTATCTATCTATCTATCTGTCTATCTATCTATCTATCTATCTATCTATCTATCTAGAACAGACAGTGAAGTTGTCTAAAAGATAAATATAAATATATTGCACTGTATAAAAGATATTGCACGCTTGGTATCATCGCACATAGGCTCAGTTATGGGGAGCATGAAGTCTGTGGGATCTGTCCATGATGGGCGTTCAGGGTGGTAACAGCGGTAGGAAAGAAGCTGTTCTTAAACTGGTTAGTTCTTGTCCTGATGCACACAGATTAGCTAAGGTTACCTTAAGCTAAAACTGTTACGGCACAAACTTTCTAGTTTTATTCCTTTGCTAATCTGTGCCACTTTTCTTTGACAGGTTAAGTATTGTTTAATGTCCCTTCAATAAAATAGCAACGTGAACCATGGTTGTTGGAACATCTTATCATCAGACTGAATATCAGTTGTAGTATTCAAAGATCTAAAATCTAATCATTTCTTTGGGTCAAAGTCAAATGAATAGAAATTGGTGGGAAATGGTTTTTAAAAGTGTCCATGTGCACTGTTAAATTTGTCCAGAGAAGGTTGGACTGAACGCCCTGTTCTTTTAGAGAAGCACTCATACTGTGTCGGGCCACACATTCACTTCTACCTGCAGAGCAGTGCGCTGCCTTCGAACAGTTGGTGGTTAAGTGCTTTGCTCAAGGGTACCTTGATGGCAAAAGTTTAGGATGTTTTATTGAAGTCACAAAACTCAGGTCACCAACCTGCCTCTGAGAGGTTTACAGCTGTGTAGACATGTGTTCTTCAACTCTATCTGAGCAATGAGTAGCCCTCTAGTATCCAAGTTTCACTCATTCATTCATTCATCCTTTATTTAGATTTCTAAATCCACGGCGGTAAGGTCTTCATTTGTATTATAAATGAGAAGGTCACCATTATTTCAATGAAATGTAAAAACAGTGGTTGTAGAAATAACAGAAGCAACAGAAAAAATAGATGAGATAAAATGAATACATTTGAAATATGAAGCAAATTATTAAACAAAAATAGGAATAACTATGAGGAAAGTAAGAATTGCACATGCCCTTGGGTGGCAGGTCCACAGTGGAAAAAAAAAAATCTTGGTGAAAATAGTCAGAACCTAATCCAATTATTTTAAAGTATATGATAAGGAACCAATTAAAAGGACAGCAACACAGTAAAGTGAAGTAAAATAACCAGTATCCACCATGTTGGATAAAAAGTGAAGGTCATCCAGCCATAGTACTGTACACTCCTCACACATTAGACACATTCATTCTCTGTCTACAATTACCATCATCCAAAATAAGGTGTTTCATTAACTCTTCCAAATAATTAACAAGTGGATGAATTCTTCTACAGAACCCATCCATCCATCCATCCATCCATCCATCCATCCATCCATCCATCCATCCATCCATCCATCCATCCATCCATCCATCCATCCATCCATCCATCCATCCATCCATCCATCCATCTTCCTCCAATTATTTGGGTCTGGGTTTCAGGGGCAGGGACACTATCTATCTGTCTGTCTGTCTGTCTGTCTGTCTGTGTGCGTGTGCGTGTGCGTCCGTCCGTGTTTTTCTGAGAGAATGTGGAGGAATGTGTTGAATATAATTCAGTAGTATCCTGTTTCAAACTTCATTAACCCACTTATTAAACATAAAATGTGTGACATTTTAAATCATGACATAACTGTGACATTTTTGATGAACTAAATTAATTCTGTCAAAATGCTACATTTCCATGTACCCTCAGTTTTTCACAAAACACTACAAACACTTATGTAGCACGTTTCCACCTTCATGGTGCTTTACATTAGCCTCACATTCACCCATTCACACACACACACACACACACACATACAGACACACACACTCTCACACACACACATACACACACACACACACACACACAGACACACACACACACACACACACACACACACACAGACACACACACAGACACACACACAGACACACACACACACACACAGACACACACACACACACACAGACACACAGACACACACACACACACACACACACACAGACACACACACAGACACACACCCACAGACACACACACACACACACACACACACACAGACACACACACACACAGACACACACACACACAGACACACACACACACACACACACACACACAGACACACACACTCATACACACACACACACAGACACACAGACACACACACAGACACACACACACAGACACACAGACACACACACACACACACAGACACACACAGACACACACACACACACACACACACAGACACACAGACACAGACACACAGACACAGACACACACACACACACACAGACACACACACACACACAGACACACACACACACACACACAGACACACACAGACACACACACACAGACACACACAGACACACACACACACACAGACACACACACACACACACAGACACACACACACAGACACACACACACACACACAGACACACACACACAGACACACAGACACACACACACACACACACACAGACACACACACACACAGACACACACACACAGACACACACACTCATACACCAGTCGGTGCTGCTGCCATGCAAGGTTCTGTCAGACCTACTGGGAGCAGTTTAAGATTCAGTGTCGTTGCCCAAGGGCACTTCGTCACGTGGACAGCCAAAGCTAGGATGTAAACCGCTAACCCTTCAGTCAATGCATGACCTGCTCTACCAACTGAGTCACAGCCGCCTAGCATGTCTTTTATGAGAGGTGTGTGTAGAACAGGTTTATGCAGATCGCAGTGGGAACGTGGCATTAATGAAGTTCCATTATTGTTCATTAATTATGCTGAAATCAGTGGTAAATGGTGTCAAACATTCAAAGGAGCTGCTATTCCATGACCATTTTAGAATATACCACACCATTAGCAGCCTTTGATTCAATGAACAGATTTGTCTGTACTATACTAACACTATTACTGTGGTGGCACTTGTCACATTTTGGAACATAAGTGGACGTACAATACAGGAAATCCATGCAATAACATTTTGAGATTTTATCGCATTTTAGTTATGTATGATTTGTCAAAATGTACACATCATATATTCCCAAAATAAATTGATAAAAACCAATTCATTGTAAAAGGAGACTGATATATATTTTGTGGTCACATTTTTCACAACACAGAAACAAGTTGCTATTACATTTTGTAAATTTGTCAAAATGAAGGAACCCATTTGTCAAAACACTGGAATTAATTGTATGTCATCTAAAAATAAAATATGAGAATAAATAGTATCTCAAATCCAGAAACCAAAGGTATTTCATATCCATCAGTGGATCAATACTGTATCTGATACTGAACAATTAATCAAAATGTTAAGAAATTACATCACATAAACATTAATTAATCACAGCACAGTATCATTATGTGTCTTCGGTTTAAACATTGTGTTTGTCTGGTACGTCTAGGATGTCTTGCATTATGGGATTCCTACATTGATCACACTATTTAACAACAAATCCTTGGCAACAAGATGCAAATATCTGCCTTGATGTTGTGAAAGTTAAATAATATTGACTTCACTGATGTCCAGATTCCCAGGAATCAAAATGAACACATGCCAGTGGTTAAATGGAGTGGCTACAGGAGCATTTTTACTATTTGTCTAAAACAAGTGAATTTGCTCTGTCAGCTGCTGACTACAGTGGGAGCACTCACAGATGGATGTACACACACCTTCCCACGCATGCACACACACACACACACACACACACACCAGGACCAGCACACAGTGAAAAACAGCCAGTGTTCAGCGGAGAACTAATCAGCTGTTTAATCATCTGTCAGTTCTCATTTTTATCATTAAGTGCTGGACATATGGCTCTGCTTTGATCAGGCAACAGTGCATCTCTGTGTGCATGAATATATTGTTGCCACAACTGAAACACAGAAGCAAATTATATTATAGTGACACAGAAAGAGCAGCCTAGATAACAGCTACTAAACCATTAAAACAATAAACAGACAATTCTACCACTTAACGTCTTCAAATCATATTACATTCCTGCAGTTGTGTTGTATGCAAAACAAATACAAGAAGAAAAATGTACATTCTGCTGCTTTCATTTTAACTCATGCTGCTAAGAAAACCATTGGCATTTTCTGGTTGGATAAGAAACCTGGACTGAGGTTAGAACATGCTGTGAGTCACAAATCTATACGAAGCAGGTTTTATTTTGATGTGTAGTGTGTTCAACTTGAAGGATGCCCAAAACACACTGTGTGCATGCTAAATATATATTCATATAGATTGGACTTAAAGAAAAAGTGATAGGGAGTGAAAATCCAGCTTTCAGTCAGTGTTAAGTGAAGTTAAATGTTAATGCTTCTTCTTTGTTTCATTTAAATGGCAGAGTCATTACAAAGTCACAGTCCATCTGTATTCACACATTATTGGTTATGTAATATTAAAAAGTAGGTATTTTCTTTCATTCATGAACGGGTTCATTTAGTTTATAAAGCAGAATAAAAGGTAAAAGTATTGAAGAGCTGTAAATGGTGAACCATTAGATATTAGATTTGTTTTGTATAATGAAACCAAAAATGCAGGAGGACACTGGTTTTAGCATTAAACCAGGTGCATCACATTTGTCTTTGGACTGGGCATCAATCATGGCTGTTAACCACACAAATGTAATACCGTCCACAAAAGTAATGTAACCCTGTGGTAAATAAATTTTAATTTATTAAAATTTAAAATTTAAATTTAAAATTTCATTATGCATGTGTGTATGATGACAATAAAAGGATTCTATTCTCTTCTAAAAGAGCAACTAAAATGCATTAAAACTTTAAAGGGTTAACTTAAATCCTTTACCCATATCACTAAGACACAAGGTTAGTGTAAAAGCAAATGGTTGTTTGGTTACTATTTCTTGTTTATCATTCTATGATTGAAGTCCTATATACTAACATATATTATTATAGTAATGTTGTCACAAGTAAAAGTGTATGTTTTCATGATTTCTATTTCATTTACAAAAATCCCAAATAAGGTTGATTGATATTGATAAGTGTATTTTAGGTGATGTAAGATCAATTATCTTTATTGTATTATGATACGGAAGGTGATATATTTAAGAATTTTTTTGTCTTTTGATTTTTGTTTTACTTTGTCACTGTGTTCCTGCTCTGTTCTTGTCATTGGTCAGTTTATGCAGTCACTCATCGTGGGGACAAATGAGAGACGAGTACGGTGAAGGGGCGGGGCAGAGAGTCCGAAAGAGAGGAGAGAAGAAAGAACAAGACGGAAAAGCGCAGAGAGGTTCGGCGGACATTTTAATGCAAGCGACACCGTTGTTTCCAGACTAGTGTGTGAGGTTAGTGGAGAGAGACTTTACGTTCGAGTGCGACGAGACCGCGGGAGATTCCGTTTCTGAAGGCAGAGCGGAGTTAGCTCGGAGCTAACCATGAGGCTAAGCTAGCTGCACTGTGTCTCCATAAGCCGTGCGGAACCGTGATATTTCAGCGCACTCAATATTTTATCAGATCTATTTCTACGTACTCAATTTTTTGTGATGACTATTTCAAGGCACTCACGGCTTGATGAGACCAACAATACCCAAAGATTTGGATTTGGATCCGAGCAACTTTAATTTCTGAACTCAAGACTGTGAGTGAAGGATTAACATTAACTGTGCGCGTGCGTGTGAGCCCACCCTTGTTAAAATGAAGGTCGCAGTTCATGTGTATGTTTACAATGTGGTACTGTATTAAAACAGACCAAAGTTATGCTTAAACATCTCTGTGGTGTAGTTGTTATTCATAAGGCATTGTAGTACAGGTACATATTAGATTAAATGAACCCCTCTACTTACACTTGCTGCTAATTTCCTGTGCAAGGTAAACAGTGAGGGTGCAAATGTAATAAAAATGTGCAGCTTTTAAAATAATAATCCCACAAATGTAATAGCAGTTGCCTTTCGATGTATTACATTTGTGGGATGGTAAAAATGGCTATCAGATAATAAATCACTGGAAACCAACAGAGGTATATGGAAGTCAGTCCACGTATGGTTTGTTCATTCCAAAATAATATAAGAAAAACTACATTTCTGATTCTTTTCTCTTTTTTAAACAAAACTGGAAAAACCTTGAACTTCAAATGAAACCTCAGACCATTTCTTTGTTAAAAAGTGGAAAGAAACATTGAAGCATAATAGCATTTAATGTTACAGATATAGATTTATTTTATTTTCTCTCTCTCCCAAAAAACACAGTGCACCTTTTTAATAAAAATGTTTACATTTTATCTAACGATTTTCAGTTTTTATTTCATGACTTAGTCTCTCTTATCTGTTTTTGTAATGTTTTTAAACCTCTCGCATACCAAGCCTGTTCATGACTATTCACCCGTGTTCCTTTTTACCCACTCTCTCAGCGTATCTGCTTAAGGAGCCATAGACAACAGGATCTGCCGTGACTCACCTGTGTCCTGTGCTGACATGTGACCCCCCCTCCTCCTTTCATCTACAAATGGACGTTCATCTATAGTCTGTCTGTCCATGGGAGTGGATCTGTCCTTCAGTGTGGTTCTCTTCAAAATTTAATCTTTTTCTCCACTGAGTTTTTTCTTGCTGAGAAGGAGGGTCTAAGGACAGGGGGAGGGTCTAAGGACAGGGGACTTCATCTATTCCTGTGGTTGATTGTTCTCTCCTGTAAAACCCTGTGATACAACAGTGTTCTGATTTGGGGCTCTATAAATAAACTTGAATTAAATTTAATTGTTCACTTGTTGAAAATGGACTTATGTCCACTTTAAGACATATAACCAACACCACAATGGGCTGACTTAAGACAAAGGACAGGCTCAGGTGGAAGCCAAAGACAAATCTTACAGAATCTGGGACAAAGAATATATATATTTTATGTATTTATCTTGTCTCGTCATCTGAACTTAATTTATCCGCACTCGGGTCACTGTGGGTCCAATCCAGCAGGTGAAGGTGGGGTCAGAGGTTACCCTGTATGAGTCTCCAGTTTATCTCAGGGCTGAATATATATATAGACAAGTATTCACTCACATTCACATCTATGGACAACTTAGATTAACCAGTTAAACCTATCAGTGCATGTGTTTGGATGGTGGGAGGAGCCAGAGTACCTGGAGAAAACCCACACAGACACGAGGAGAACATGTAAACTCCACATAGAAAGTTCTGGTGTGGGATTCAAATCCTTTTTATTTTATTTATTTAATGGGAATTTGAAAACAAATGCAAAGATAAGCAAAAAAAAAAAGAAATAAAATGGTAACACAAAACTCCACTGTCTAAAACCTCAAAATTTACATGAAGGAAAAAGAGGAAGAATAAACTCATATAGTCCCACCCCTTACTCGTGTATTTTAAACTTAAGGAAAATAAAGTAGCAGAAGGTTTAGTTTGTTTTTGACATTTCCACCAACATTGAACATTGATGTCCTTATGGTCCATGTCAGTTACAGCTTGTTCTGAAACATAACTAGCAAACAAACAGTGTCCATATCCGGGCCCTTTGGCGAGAGGCCGTTGCATTAAATGGAAAACGTGTGCAGCGTTTCACACTCAGCTGAATAATCACAAATGAAAGGAGTGATAAGAACATAGAAGTTGGGTCTTAATGGTTCCATTCACGCTGGGCTACCTCAACCCCAGCTTTAAACGTTGCCACAGTGACGACTCTTCTCTGTGTGTGTGGGTCTGTGTGGGTCTGTGTGGGGTTTGCCAGATGCCTTTGAGCTGTGAATGTGTGTGAGTCCATGTGTTCATATAGCAGTTTTCACAGAGCCTTGTGTTGCTTCAAGTGCTCATTAGGAGCCAAACAGTAATGTGTGTCCACATGTGCTCATATGTGTAGAAGGGATTACTGCTGTCACACAGTGCAATTAAACCCCCCATTCAAAAGCCTGTTTACCCTTTAACCTGTTTTCTTCTTTTTTCTTCATATGTTCTGTTTCTGTCTTAACCCATCTCTTTTATTTCCTCGTTCCCCTCGTCTTCTCTCTTCTTCGTTTCTGTTTCACTCTTTGCCTTTAACCATATACCCCCCCCTCTTTGTCTTAGGAACTTTTTTTTCACAGTTTTTCAGCTCCCTAATTGGACAACCATCTCCTGAAAATGTCATTATGTTTTATGATCTAAGATGAAGTGTGTGTGTGTGTGTGTGTGTGTGTGTGTGTGTGTGTGTGTGTGTGTGTGTGTGTGTGTGTGTAACCAAACTGTACATTCTTTTAGGCTGTTTAGAGATATATTCCAAAAGTTAATTTGTAATTTTCCTGATGTTTCCAAATGTAATAGTCATACACCATGAATGAATATATGCTGAAGCAATAGGATAAAATCTGGATAGCACCGTGTGTATTTAATTGGGTGCCAGTTATGTCTTAGAAGAGGGTAGTATTATTCTAACTTGCCATAGTCAGACTGGAGCAGCTCTATGTACAGTGGAAAACAATGGAAAACGCCTGTAGACCAATTTAGAGTGGACGTCTTAGTTACATCACTTGTACTTCTGTGTGTGTGTGTGTGTCCGGGGGGGGGGGGGGGGGGGGGGGGGGTTTATAAAATAAGGAATACAAATGTCTTCTGCTAATGGATGTCAGAACAGGAAGGGGAATGTAGATCATTATTTTTGTATAACAACATTAAATGGAATGCAGATATTGTACATCTATTGTGTACAATTTAGAAGGATTTATGATCTAATGACACAAATGGAACATTATATTGATCATTAAGGTGTTGTTAGTGTATAGTGAGATGAAAATGAGGATATAGTATATGTTTTTTTTTGTAAGATTAAAATACGTTGTTTGTATTTGTAAATGGAGAAGATCACCTTTCATGATGTTCCAAACTAATTACCTCTTATGTTTCTTAAAATGTTTTCGTCATTTTATAGTGTTTGGAAACTAAGTAAGTATATAACACACCTCACCAGACAGGAGTGGTGTGTGTAGTGTGCAGCTGTCTTTGTGTTACCCCCAAGTAAGTGGGTCAGTTTGTCTGAGAGGTGGTTACATGTGGAGACAGTTTTCTGTCTTTTGGTGAAGAGTTCATTTCAAAAGTGGTAGAAAGTAGAACATGTACTGTTGTAACTATTGAGTGTGCAGTGTTGACATACTCTGTTCTTGGGCCATCCAGGTGTTTGTGTGTTGGTTTGACCAAGTGAAGGTTACTGACGCTGTATTTTGTGAAAGCCACATAGCACAGATAAAAGGTGTTTCATTCCAAATAATTCAGATAGTTAATTTTCACAAATTGTGTTAATTACCTTCACCAAGGAGGGATTACATTTGAGTCTCTGTCAGCAGGATTATGCAAAAAGTTCTGAACAGATTTTAATGAAACTTTCAGGAATGATAGATAATGGGTCAAAGAAGAACCAATTTGATTTTGAGCAATGAAGGTCAAACGTGAAGGTCACACTAAAGGTCAACAGCTAAAACATCAGTGATAATATCTCAGGATTCAGACAACATAGAATCTGGTGGGGGGGCTTTTTCATTCATTCACATGGTCTGACCTTCAGACATCACATGGGTCAACACCTATGGCTCCATCACGTCACATTTTGAAAAATCAAGCCTTGGTGGACGTCAGCTGTCTCTGACTGCCTTGTTAGTCCTTCGTCTCGTCCCACGTTAGGTTCAAGGTCTATTGATACTGCTGCAGTTCGACCTGATTCTGACCTTTGACCTCTAATTTAACCCCTGAACATGCATGAAAACTCACCAAATTTTGCACACACTGCAGAAGTGTGAAAAATTGCGAGTATTTATAGGTTTCGTAAAAGTCGGTTAAGAAATGTGTCGACAGCGCCCCCTAGAAAAGGTGAAATAGTTTGTATTAGGCCAGATCACTGGTAAAGTTAGAGCTATGAAAATTGGTACACATGTTCATCATATGACGATAAACAAAAAACCTTGTAATGGCCACGCCCATAAACCAACGGGCAGTCCGCCATCTTGGATTAAAATTTTAAAAACATTGAGTCGTGGCTTTTCGCTGTCATTGGAATTTAACAAAGTCCTTCTTGGCCAGTGGGCCAAATGAGTTCAAAATCGGTGAACACGATCTCGATAAGTGGGACATCAAAAGTTATCCAATTTATTAGGAAAAGTTGCATCGTTTTTTTGTGCTACGCTGTCACAAAGTTTGCAATGTCTTCAGGGAAAATTACCCCTACATAAATTGCTTCAGGTCGGACATACGAACACCGATTTGTCTGAAATTTGACACAGACGTCTATCTCCCAGGTCTTCATCCATTTAGCTAAAGACGTTCTGATTTTGTACTATAGCGCCCCCCAGAAATGTACTTGTATTAAAATGGCTGTAGTTCGAACATATGAACACCAATTTTGCTGAAATTTGACCCCGAGTCTGTCTCCTCAGTCTACACCTGTTTATCATACAAAATTATTTTGCACTAATGTAAAGAGCTTTGAGCACCATGAAGGTGGAAAAGCTTTAAGTGCAGTTTAATTGAAATTATAGCCCTAGACCAGCCACTGTAAAAACTTAAATGGATAATATGATTGTTACTCATTACTCAAAAATTGTATATAAACTGACAGTATGTTCAGCAACAGGTGAATTGTCCTGATTAGGAGTTGACTGATGGCTGATTGAACAAAGGCCAATGTAATAACATTGATTTCTAAGGCCATATAAACCAGTACACAGTTATCTGGCTGATATTTCCACCTCTACAGAAAATGATTCAGACTTTGGAAACTGTTTCACCTGACTTTATTTTTTTAAAAATTGGCAAGTCTGGAAATGTGCCTCTATAAATAACTAAATTACTGTAAAATCTATTGTTACTGGTTGCAAAACTTAAATAATGACTGGACCTGGATACTGAGAGAATTCAAAGCACTCATAAAATCTAGTCCAGGGGTTCTCAAACTTTTTTGGTCCAGGTCCCCCTTGGAGGGGTGAAATTTTTCCATGTCCCCCCTCATCCTCGCGATACTGAAAATGATAAAAAACCACTTCAACAATGATTATTATGAAACAATGATAACCTTTTTTAATAGTGCTTTTGTACAAACCAGCCACATTTTCAGGTATTATAATATAAATGAACACTTCAGAAACAACAATTTTAAATAATTTTAAAATAATAAACGGAACAAAAAACACACAAAACCGTGTGTGTGTGTGTGACAGACAGACAGACAGACAGACAGACAGACAGACAGACAGAGACTTAATGAGAGGGATGATCTTGTCAAACTCAATATAACTATCAATGTACTTTCTCTTTTTAGGGTTAGGGCGTTTGTTTTTGTCATTGTCATTTTCATTGTCATTTCTTTTACCACTTCTTGAGGAACTTGGCGGACACAAAAATCGATCCATGTTCGCTGCAGGGTGGCTAAAAATAGCCTGTGACTCGCTCCGTCTCAATTTAGTCAAGCTGGCGTCAAACAGCGCTGTTACTTCCGCCCGCTCGCTACAAAATCAAACTTCCGCATTTCAAAATAAAACAGCAAAAAAACAAAACCGTGAATAATTTCGCGTACCCCCTGGACATGCGCCACGTCCCCCTAGGGGTCCGTGGACCCCAGTTTGAGAACCGTGGATCTAGGAGATTCTTGGTACAAGTTTAAGATATTAGTTTTCCTCTTGGAGTGAAATTTCACTTGAGAAGTATGATATGATCCATAGTCCACACTTATGTTTGTAAAATGTCTCTTGATTTAGGATTAGAATTGGTGGGTAGTGAGATCTGACAAAGCAACAGCTCATTTTATCAACACAATGTGATATTTCTGAAAGAAGTCATGGGAAATTCTTCTGAGCTGAGATTGTGTGTGTGATTGTAAAGGCTGAGATTACAATTGAAAAACATTCAACAATGTTCATGTCATGTGTAATGTAAAACTTGTATCTTATATTGTAGCAGAAGTTCCAGTGTTGTTGTCCAACTCATCCTCAGTCATTTTTCAAATGCAACTTTTGTCAGATAAACAGTGGAGCTGTGGTCCTGTAGGTTTTTATGAAACTATATTTTTCATTCTTGAAATTAGGAACTTTTTCTAGTTAAAGTATTTGTCATATTCTGGCAACAAATTATTATTTTTCACCACAAGTAATTGTCTGGTTTCTTGCAATCTCTCTCATAATACCTAAAACAGTCTTCAGTTGGATGTTAAATGTTTTCACAGTTTGGATTCTCGTCTTTGTGGTAGTTTGTGTCAGTTCAACTGGACTAGTTTAGTTCTTTTGAACACATTTCGTTTGTCATCCACAACACTTCTTCAGTGAACTGGTGGTTGAAACTGTACTCTGAAACCTGCAGGGAGGGTCCTCTGTTTGGGTGTTATTTCCTAATTTAAGTATTAGGGGCCATTTACACCAGGACGATTGCGGGTAAATACAACTGCATATTTTATCAGAAGTGCCTTTTGTCTACACGAAGCCGATGCCATCAGGGTGTGAATACGTACGTCTATCTTCAGACTCTTTCCACAGTGGGACGTATTGAAGACGTTGCGTCTCCGTCTAAACAGCAAGAAACACATGTTCACATTGTGTCTGTATGTCACATATGTTCACATTACATACTTTCATGTTACATTCATACGAGCCCACAGATATTCAAGCTGCATTAGCATTAGCACTAGCAGCCAGAGTCCTGCACGGTTCTGATTTTGACAAACCGCAACCGCCCGTACCAGTCATGTTCAAACCCGTATCCGACCCGTTTTCCGACGAAAAAAAAATTAAAAAATCCGCACCCGAACCGACCCGCTATAAATTAACCCGATATCTGACCCGAACCCGGAAAAAAATGCCAAACTTAAATACAAACATTTATTGCCACAAATATACTGAACAGTGACATAGCCAAGGCAGAGCCAAATAAAAATGTTGTTAAACAGTAGCAGACAAATAATAAACTCAAAAGAAAAATGTATCCGTGAGCTCACACACAGACACACACACACACATGCTTGTAAAACGCATCAAGAAGGAAGCCGACAGGAGGCAGCTATAAAAGTCCAACTAAAGAACAGTTTTTAGCCTATGAACCGCAAATTAGACCCGCGATCACCCACGTCCGACCCGAACCGAACCCGTATCCAACACAGCACAACATTTTTCACCCGTTTCGTGAAAATCTGCGGTTCACCCACGGGTCACCCACGGGTACCCGAACCCGTGCAGGACTCTGCTAGCAGCTCTAGTAAATGTACAGGAGCAGTTTCAGTTATCTGACAGAAATTACACTCATACCTGAACAGAGACGAGTGGACAATTACATACATCAAAAACAGAAAGGGGCATGTCGATGGTCTATCAGTACCACATAGCCATCCTGGTAGGACTATCCAATCGTATTTCTGCGACTGTTGCGTCTTCGTATAAGCAAGGATTTCCTCTTGAATACGCTCGTCTAAACATGGATGAAAAACTGAAGATGAGACGACACTCTTGCATCTTCTGTTTTCATCGTCTCCACATAAATGTAGCTTTTGAATAATGGGTGTGTTCCTGGGGGTAACATTGTTAATGGGAACTGTGTGAGTTGCATTGGATGGACCAGATGGGTGGTCACTGTCCTTCAACAGGGGCTTTGTATGAGTACAGAAGGTTATTGGTTGAAATCTTTTGGGGATGTAATGTAAGTAGGTATTACATATTTTTGATAAAAAAAACAACACTTTATGGTGAAGCTTTTTTATCATTCTATTCCATAAGTTGTATCTCAGACTATTACATCTGTTCCAGGAAAGGATTTCCAAATTGACAAAAGATAATTTCTTTGGCTCCTCTCACAAACCATTTATGTTCTTTTATTCTGACATTGCTGTCCTTGAAACGATGCCTCTCTTTGCTCAGTGTCACTGAATCCAAAACATCACCTAATGGCAGAGGTTTTTTTATCTATATCTACAATTCCTCCTTTCAATTGCAACCTCTCAGAATAATTATAGAACTGCACAGGATGATATTGTCAGTTAACTTTAAATGTGCTATTGCAAACACAGACCTTTATTTTTCTGCCCATTTATATGAATTTGGAGACTGTTTTAGGAAGAAGATGGAAAGGAGGACAAAAAGGAGAGGAAGTGGATGGATGCTTTTAAATATGTGACCCACCACCAGTAAACCAGTCATAAGTGTGTGTAAATCCAAACAGAGTTATGTGTGTATCTTGGTAGAGTGGAAACTAAGGTTTAAGATGGTGAAAAAATGATGTTTCTATCACAAGTAGAACCAAAGTTATGGTCATTTTAATATCCACATTTGGACATATTTTACAATTTGCATATTTTTAGATATTGTCCGTTAAAGTTTTGGACTGTTTTGGGGTAGGAAGTCCTTAGCAACGCATAATAATTTGTATCCGATTGACACAAATTGTTGACAGATGTTAAAGGACACTCTGATGGACATGTCACAGAAGTTTTATATATTATAATAATAGGACAGAAGTGTGACGTATTATAATCATTTGGCTTACACCATTGGACAGAACATTCAATATAAGCTTTTACCTCGTACCAAACACTTGGGTGTTTACCCACGGAACGGAGATCGTTTTGTTCGGCGAAAAGAGGTGGAAGTCGTCTTTGTCTTTGCTCAGCAATACCTGAACTTTTGTCGCCGCTTAAATAATTGACTCAATAAACACCTTTATTGATTGGATTTCAATGTAATGACCACAGGAAGTGAACATAGAGGTGTTAAGGTACCGTTTTTTGATAAGGTGTAAACACTAATAACAAATCACCTTCCAGCCTAAATTTGGCTGTAGCTCTGAACGGCTCAGCGCGACTTATGCCTGGTTTGGTGGTGGAGGGTCACAAATGAGGTTTGGAGAATTACATTTCTTCACTTTGACCTGTTGTGCTCTTACTTAATATGTCTCACCAAAGCTAATTTTCCAAAAGATTAACACTGTCACATAATTGGAAATGTTTTAGTTCATTTTTTTTCCCCCAGTTATTTCAGGTCATTTAAAAAAATGTGTTTACTTGGTTGGGATTTAAATGGTTGTGGCTGATGTTATTATTTGTTCTTTCACCATTATGCTGTAATGTAGTGTTAGTTAAACTGAAGGTTGGGACCCAAAATCAGCCAGGATTATCAGTTGCAGCTGGCCCCCAATGGAAAACACATTTAAAGAGATGGAAATTGCTTCATAGATGATGTGCTTTTTTGTCTTGTTCTTTCCATATTTACTAAAATTATAAAGTGATGCATTCAAGCGATTAAGGAGACATGCTGACAAAACACCCAGCATTTCCTTGACTCTGTGGTTAAATGTTTTATTTCCATGAAATGAGTGGGTAAGTGAATCTGTAATTTGAACTTTCATGACAAACACTCCTATTCATTCCACTTTTATTCCCTGTTAGGTCTGATGGCATCTATGTTGTATTTTGTATTTTCTTTCCCCTGCTGTTCACAGGCACAGCTCAAGGCTACAAAAAAATGATTGACACACCATAAACAGCCTTCACTTCAACTTCCTACCCTGCTTAAGCCTTGGATGCAGATACTGGTCAGTCCAGGGGTCAGTTCTTCTACACTTGTTCTCTTGTATATTTATGGCTTTAGTTGTTTTAGTTCATAATAATAATGGATTTTATTTGTCACGCACTTTACATTTGCTGGCAAATCTCAAAGTGCACAGTAAAACAGTAAAAAAAAACAGTGATAAAAAAACAATAAAAGCAGTAAAAAACAACTAAAAACAATAAAAACAATTAGTCTGCAAAGGCAGCACGGAATAAAAAGGTTTTAGTTAGTTCATATCATTACTGTAACTGCTCTGTTCTTAATACCTGATCTGCACTAACATGTTTACCTGGAAATCAATTGCTTATTGTTATTAGACTATAATTAACAGCTACTCCTGAAACAAAAACTGCATTAAAAATGTTTCATTTCATAGTGTTCTGACATTGAGTTTAAAATGCACCTTTTTGAGGAGGGTTTGTTATTTTTGTTCGAAGCTTAAACTTCAGATTGGGACTGCAGATGAACTTCAACTTAACATGTCCAGCTGAGTGGACATTTTGGAAACTGCATAAAAAAATAGGTTAATTAGAAAGATTTCATTCACATTGTTTATTTCGGACCGAAAGAGAAATAGAAACACTTAGGAAAAAATATTGACTAAGGTTCTCATAATTCATGCATATGTGAAGTCTACAGATACAATTTAGATTTAGAATAAATTTGCATTAGAAAAATCATCAGGATCATATCAGGTGTTTGTGATCATTGGCGTCATTAGCTACAATGGCTAAGTTATTCATTTTCACAGGGGAGCCATGGCTCAATTGGTTGAGTGGATTGTTCTGGATCACTTTGAAACGTATCCTCCGTTTAACTCGATGTAAAATTTCAAAGTGATCACCACCAAATTGTAATCATTTGTTCCTTCTGACACTCCTAACACATCCTGAAAATGTTATCAAAATCTGTTCAGAACTTTTTCCGTAATCTTGCTGACGGACAGACAGACAAACGGAGTTGAATTGAAAACCTCTTTGGGGGAGGTAATAATAAGGGCTCACAGTCTGTACATATGTACATGAAACAAATTCTCCCAAAACACCAGAGTAAAATAAAGGACAAGGTGAGTTACCAATACAACAGAAAAAAGAAAACAACACCGCTGCCACACACGGCAGAACAAACAATAAGTCTTTTCCACCACTTCACTTAAACAACCACAGCTATGACAGAACTGTAACCACACACACACTGCCACTGGAAGCGGGAGGGTGGGTTCAGGTGATCACTGGAATGGATCACAGCTGAAGCAGCGATGACTGGTGTGGGCGGGGCACATAGGTGGGAATCCGCAATGACATCACACGGCATCCCTCGCCTTGGTCCCACAGGTGATGGTGAGCCAGGAACTAAAACAATACAACACACACACACACTCTATGGCCTAACCCTACGTTCATGACAGTCGGCCCAGGCCTCATTGATGCTGCAGACCGCTCTGACCATGTCCTCATGTGACTTGGCTGAGGATGGGCATCTGTTCGAATGAAACATCAGCTGACACTGACAGGCTGGTCTACGCTAACGGTGTGTATCTGGACATTCTAAACACCGTTTATAAACTGCTCTGTGTCAAAATGTTTATCATTTAAAGGTGTCATTCCACTAAAACCACTTTTTCCTTTTGGAATCTGATGGTTCACCCAGCGTTACCATGGTGATGGCTCACCCAGCGTTACCATGGTGATGGCTCACCCAGCGTTACCATGGTGATGGCTCACCCATCGTTACCATGGTGATGGCTCACCCAGACTTACCAACACATGCTCCTTTGACAGTGGTTCATCACCTCCACTGGCTGCATACTGCATTCACACTAAATAACAACAGGAACCAGGGACCCAGAAAAAGAATCTGCAGTAGCATTAGCATTAGCATCTACTAGAGCAGACGGCGCCACAGTAGCTGCTGCACAAACTGTAAAAAACTGTTGGATCAAACTGGTTCATGTGTCTCTGTGGAAATAAAGACTGTTTTTTTACTGCACGTTTTCAAAACAAGTGACGTCACCAAACCTAGCTGGATGTTACTCTGGGATGGTAAACACACACAGAGCCAGAGGGGAGGGGGGAGTGTTCCTTCACACATTCTGAGCCAATCACAGACGCCTCATCAGCGCGTCATGGACATGTATGAGGAAGTAGAAGTAAACTGTGTTGTTCCACCTCCAGTCATTTTTCTACCGTGAAAAAACAACTGGAAACAAAACAATCTGAACATTTTTATAAATAGAACCAACACACAATGAATTCAATAACAATGAAGAACAACAATATTAATAAATAAGCATAGAATGAGTCCTTTAATAAAGTTAATATTAATAAATAACCATAGAATGAGTCCTTTAATAAAGTTAATATTAATAAATAAGCATAGATTGGCTCCTTTAATGCCCCAAAACTACAACCATTCAACACCAATCTCATGGTTTAGATTTTTGGAAGTGAAAGTGGACATGGTTACAGATGTTCATAGATTATTTGGTGGCGACTGATTTCAGATTTTAAGATAGTTTTGTTTGTTTGTTTGTTTGAATATAAGAATATCAACTCTTAAATATTACTCTGATAATTAGTATTACTAAACACACACTGAGTTACAGTTACAAACTCAACTGACCCATCTGATGTCTGAAGGTTAGGGGTCAAAGGTTATGGTTATAGGTGTTGGCCCATCTGATGTCTGAAGGTTAGGGGTCAAAGGTTAGGGTTATAGGTGTTGACCCATCTGATGTCTGAAGGTTAGGGGTCAAAGGTTAGGGTTAGAGGTGTTGACCCATCTGATGTCTGAAGGTTAGGGGTCAAAGGTTAGGGTTATAGGTGTTGTAGGTGTTGACCCATCTGATGTGAATGAAAAAACCTAAGTTATTACCACTGATGTTTTAGCTCTTGACCTTTAGTGTGACCTTGACCTTTGACCTCCATTGCTCAAAATCTAATGGGTTCTTCCTTTACCCATTATCTATCATTCCTGAAAGTTTCATCTAATTCCGTTTGAACCTTTTGCGTAATCCTGCTGACAGACACAGACCTGAATTTAATACCCCCTTGGCAGAGGTAATTATATGGTTAAAAAAGTGTAATATAACTGAAAACATGTTTTCTATTTTAACCTTCTTCAAAATAGACACATTTTGTTTGGTACATTCTTGGAATTCTCTCGATGAGCTTCCTGGGGTAGTTGCCCTGAATGTTTTCGACAGTCCTGAAGGAGTTCCCAGTGAAGCTGAATACTTGTTGACCATCTGCGGTCCATCTCATGCAATTTAAATGAGAAGGTGAGTCCAAACCTTTGACTGGTAGTGTAAAATGAGGTACATGTCTTCCTTCAAAGTGGTGGCGGGTGCTGGACAGACATGGGTAGAACAGCCTCAGTCCCAGGACCGTCCTCCTGTGAGACAGAGTCCTGCACGGTTCTGATTTTGACATACCGCAACCGCCCGTACCCGTCATGTTCAAACCCGTATCCGACCCGTAACCGACGAAAAAAAAATCCGCACCCGAACCGACCCGCTATAAACGAACCCGATATCCGACATCCAACATTTATTGCCACGAATATACTGAACAGTGACATAGCCAAGGCAGAGCCAAATAAAAATGTTGTTAAACAGTAGCAGACAAATAATAAACTCAAAAAATATTTTTATCCGTGAGCTCACACACACACACACACACACACACACACACACACGCTTGAAAAACGCATCAAGAAGGAAGCCGACAGGAGGCAGTTATACAAGTCCAAACTAAAGAACAGTTTTTAGCCTATGAACCGCAAATTAGACCCGCAATCACCCACGTCCGACCCGAACCGAACCCGTACCCGACACATCACAACATTTTTCACCCGTTTCGTGATAATCTGCGGTTCACCCACGGGTACCCGAACCCGTGCAGGACTCTGCTGTGAGGTGACGGTGTGAACCGTTGGCACCATCATGACTTCATATGAGACGTTTGCTGCCATTTGGTGTTGCATAATGCAGTGTGTACTGTCAGATAGACTGCTAACTTTGCAGCTGCATTATTTAGTGTTAATTGGTGATGCATTACATGGATGTTAAACTGTGCTGTGCATTCAAGTTAAGGCTTAAATAAGTTGTTTGTATTTAACTTTGTAATCGGTGTGTTGATGTACATTGATGTTAGTTGATTATGTCAATGATGCCATTAAACACTACCTTTCCCTTGTCCTCAGGCATCAGTCAGAATAGTTAACAACATTTATATGTAGAGAATATTTATTTTCCTGTTCGTTTTTATCTCCTTTAAATGAGATATGTTTTCAGATCTGAGAGAGTGTAATGCTAAGACATAGGTACGCATTAAGCAATGTTAGTTTTCTTCTGGTCTGTGTCATAGTAAAGTACCATTTCAATTTCAGATGTTCAGAAGATAATATATGATTTATGAGGGGAAAAAATCGAAGACTGGTCAGACGAGTGACAGTGGGAAAGAATCAGCTATAATCTTCAATCAACCCTGATGAAACAAAAATATGTCTCCATATAGTGACAATCAATATATTACTGCCTGAAATTAAACATAACAATTATATGTGTATAATATACAGAAAAATATATTGTGTCAGTATATTACAATATAGTTAAAAATACATAAAGAACTGTCGCTTTCCATATATTGACATTTATGACTATGTGTACTCGTCTCATCTGATCATTTGAACCCGCTTTATCCTCATTAGGGTCACAGGGGTCACTAGGGCCAAATCCAGTTACAATGAGTGAAGGCGGGGTACACCCTGTATGAGACGACAGTTCATCTCAGGGCTGAACTTATATAAACAAACAATCACTGTCACATTCACATCTATGGACAATTTAGATTAACTAGTTAACTAGTTAACCTATCAGTGCATGTGTTTGGATGGTGGGAGGAGCCAGAGAACCCGGAGAAAACCCACACAGACACGAGAACATGTAAACTCCACACAGAAAGGTCTGGTGTGGGAATAGAACCAACAACCTTCTGTCTGTGAGGCATATATTAACATATATGTACTCATATATATGTACATATATATATATATATATATATATATATATGTATGTATTTAGTAATACACTTAATATATGGATGTTTTCATATATATATATATATATATATATATATATATATATATATATATATATATATATATATATATATATATATATATATATATATATATATATATAAAATGTTCCTCTCGCCCCACGTGGGCGGTGTCTCCTTCAGACTCAGGTCCTCTACCAGAGGTCTGGGAGCCTGAGGGTTCTGTGCAGGATCTTAGCTGTTCCTAACAATGTTCTCTTTTGGACACAGATCTCTGATGTTGTTCCTGGTATCTGCTGGAGACATTCTCCCAGCTTGGGAGTCACTGCCCCTAATGCTCCGATCACTACTGGTACCACTGTTGCCTTCACACTCCACATATATATGTGACCCACCACCACGAAACCAGGCATAAGTGTCTGGAAATCAAAACTGAGTTATGTGTGTAGATTGGTAGAGTGGAAACTAAGGTTTAAGATGGTGAAAAAATGATGTTTCTATCATAAGTAGAACCAAAGTTATGGTCATTTTAATATCCACAGTTGGACCTATTATGCAATTTGCATACTTTTAGATATTGTCCGTTAAAGTTTTGGACTGTTTTGGGGTAGGAAGTCCTTAGCAACGCATAATAATTTGTATCCGATTGACAAAAAATATTCACAGATGTTAAAGGACACTCTGATGGACATGTCACAGAAGTTTTATATATTATAATAATAGGACAGAAGTGTGACGTATTATAATCATTTGGCTTACACCATTGGACAGAACATTCAATATAAGCTTTTACCTCGTACCAAACACTTGGATGTTTACGCACGGAACGGAGATCGGTTTGTTCGGTGAAAAGAGGTGGAAGTCGTCTTTGTCTTTGCTCAGCAATCCTTAAACTTTTGTCACCGCTTAAATAATTGACCCAATAAACACCTTTATTGATTGGATTTCAATGTAATGACCACAGGAACTGAACATAGAGGTGTTACGGTACCGTTTTTTGATAAGGTGTAAACACAAATAAGAAATCACCTTCCAGCCTAAATTTGGCTGTAGCTCTGAACGGCTCAGTGCGACTTATGCCTGGTTTCGTGGTGGCGGGTCACATATATATAAACGTGTGTGTGAAGTGTATTAGAAATTATATGTAATTATATATTTAGGAATGTACTTCACAATATATGTGGACAGAAATTGAGTTTCAATAAAACTAAAAATATAGATTTTGTTTTATATTTGTCAATATATGACTAAATCATATATATAAGTATATTGATAATATTTGAACTATTTGTCCATTTATAGAAATATATTTTTTAATATGATGTATTATATTTTTTAATACATTGCCATATATTTTAGTTTCATAAGGGACATTCACATCCATTATTAAAATGGATGAGTTTTTAGTTTTGTTTTTATACTTTTCACTAAAAATTCTTCTACATCACTGTTTTACTGACATTTGTGGATGTTTATTTGTCTCTGTATACTACTTAATACTCTGCCTGCTGGCTTTTATTCACATTTCTGAGCTCTCCCTTGGACATTTTTTTCCCGAACAGCTGTTGATGAGATGTGGATTCCTTCCCCCACATCTACTTAATTGGAGTCTTGAAAAGGCGAAAACATACTGGAGCACATCACTGCTGGAGGACATAAAAGTTTCCGTGATGCCCTTCCTCCACTACGACACTCTCCACCCAAAAGCAAAAAGATGAATAAATTCCAAGTGCTGACCAGGACTAACGACGACATCACCTCAGCACTTTATTTCCAGGAAAGTTACTCGTCTCTCCAGTCGCATCGTGGTGAAGTTCCAGGACGGTACGCTGGGATACATCAATCAGCAACAGTAGGTATGGCATATGTTTTAATATTAAAAAAAAAACAAGAGTTCCCAGTTGGGCCTGTTGAATCATGACTCTGGAAACGCTGCTTTTACTCTGAAAACCATTCTGTTCACTCTGGGAGTTTGCTTCAATCTTTTTACCGCTGTGTACATCCTCCTGAGGCAAAAGCCAATGACATGCCACGTCTGCTATCAGGACAGGTAATACAAATCTAAATCAAACGTTCCAACGCTGCGGTCTTCAAGCTCAGCAGTTGGTAGAATCACTTCAACACAGTAGAGAATATATATACAAAGGAGCATCTTATTCGACCATTATATGTTCCTGTCATTCCCAGTCTGTCACGGACAACCTTTCATTTCATAGCAACGTTACACGTATGTTAGTGTCCCAGTTAGAGCTGCACATATTATGGTTTGAACATCGACATCGCAATAGTCACATCACAGGTCCTGCAATTATTTATATTAAATTCTTTTTTTAATTCATCTGTATATAAATATGTATTTAATTTTATGTCATTCATTAATTTATTTTTATCCATTAATTTTTGTTTATTTTTTATTTGTCTATTTATTAATTGATTTAAATGTTATTTTTTATTATTTTTTAAAATGTTTTTAATTGTTAATTTTTATTTCATTATTTACGCTGCAAGAAGGATGACACTGAAATATATGTTCAATGTCGACCACTAATCTGTTTGACCGTTTGTGTCGGTACCACACAACTGTTATTTACTCCTGAGTATTTCTTTATGTCGCAATATATATCGCAGTATAAACATGTAAATGTGCCGGAGTTAGCATCAATGCTAATTTTCATCTGCAGTCCCCATTACATGAGTAAATAAATAACAGTGATCCGTGCAGAATAACCACTACAGTGAAATAATTAAAGTACATTTCAAGACAATACATTACAAAACAGTATGGAATAACATTTATGCTTACATATCAACATAAAAATGTAATTAGTATTATGTAAAAAGTAATGAATATAGGCAGTCCATTCCAAGCCAGGTTTGTAATAGTCAGTGTTGAAGGTGAAACAAATAAATTCCACACTAGGCATGAAATACATGCTGGTAAAAAAAAAAAAAAAATATATATATATATATATATATATATATATATATGTCATTTTATGATGCATTTCATGTAATGTCCTGCCAGTTAATTTTATGATGTTAATTTAATGCCCTAAAATAAATATGGATCATTCATTCGGTACTTTTGTAAGTAGAGGTACTACTGTTCTATGTTATTTTTATTATTGTTATTATTACATGTAACTAGCCACTCCCCCAATCCTCATAATGGCAACACGTTATTCTGGTGACTTCACCATCGCTACCATTGAAGGATGACAACAGTTCAGACAGACTTATTCCAGCCAGGGCTCTACACTAACTTTTTTTTCCAGGAGCACACGTGCCCCTAAGTTAAAAAATTTAGGAGCACACAAAAAAAAAAATAGGAGCACAAGTCAGTTTTAGTTTTAAATGTTTATTTATTTACAGTGCAGTACTTACGCACAGATACCAACATTGTTGAATGACTGCTGTCATTTGTGTTAATTTAGAGCAGACCATAACATAACTTTGTATTATGGGATGTTTTGTCCTTTGATACATTTTAGAACGTTGTATTGGCTGCTTTGTTATTAGATCCATTTTAGAATGATTAACCCTTTAACTCCTGAGACTGAGACACAGTAAAAAATAAAATAAGATAAAATAAACAACACAATGAACAAAAAACAGTCAAAGTGATCAGTAAAATGAACAAAAATGAATAATAAACCAACAAAATAATATGTAACATGAACAAAGTAAGACACTAACAGAACACAATTAAAGAAAAATAATAAAATTAAAAAAACTGAAAAATAAAATAAGCAACATCAACAGAAACTAATATATATTCACAAAATAAGAAATAACGTGGAAAAAAGGTCAAAAAACAAAAACCCACAAAACCCAAAATGAAGTAAAAAAAAAAAAAAAAGGAATAAATAACTAGTGTTGTAATTTGGTTCCAGTAGTTTTAGTTTGGGCTTTTTCTTTTTCTTAATCACTTGCTTTTCGACACCTGTACATCAGTTCCATGAACAAAATTCTCAGTAAAATAACAGTTAAAAAAACACTTGAATTCAGAACGTGTCAGCGCTGACGCATCAGGAGTTAAAGGGTTAATCCTTTCAATATGTGCCGTGTTCGTCTCTATGTGGAGCTGTTCACACACTTTTAATTCATTTCTAGTAGGTTTTCATTAACTCCTCAGGTCTGTGTGTCTTATTGTTGCTGCAACAAACACTCACACATGTGCGTCTGTTTTGTTTTCCTCGTTCACGCGCTGAAATATTTGCTCGCAAATGCGAGTGAAATGGGCGCACTGTAGAACCCTGATTCCAGCTCAGACACTGAACCTGGACATGCAGAGGGTAAGGGCTCCATCATCTCTCCAGAATAAGAGTCTTTCATGAACCCACCAACAATGAAGCCACCACTGGGCTCAGGTCTGATTTCTATGTGAAGTCACAGCTCTGCTCATTTTCCCCTTGAGAGTAAAAGCTCCATCATCAACCCAGTTGAGTCAGTCTAGTTCCTGGTGTCCCAGCAGCGTTAAACTGAGAACACGTCCCACACAGGCACTTTTACTTCAAGATGAAAATGACTGCCTTCACATCTTTACTTTAAGAAAAAGTCTGACTGTCTCAAAGTATCTACTGTCGATGCATCACATTTGGTTAAAACATTTATCAAAACTCAACAAATGACTTTCTTTTTTATTGTTTTTTGTTTATTTTAATAGTTTTAGTTAGTTTAGCTCACTTTTATCCATAACATATTTATTTTTTGAACATTTATTGTATGTACTGTTAGCTTAGTAGGATGCACCAGCTCAGTTCATGCTCATTGGCCCATTACCTTCACTTATGGTGCCATTTTTAAAACTACCAAACAGAGCCATGACACATCATTAAACACATATGTCCACACAACATGTCTCCATCTTTTAAAATTCAACTGTGTTGTTGCTAACAGGATAAACACACCATTTGTGGCTCTTCTGGTCATGTGACTGATGAACTCCAGGAGAGGAGTTAAAATACGCTCCTCATCACCCACTGAATCAACTCTTAAATATTACTCTGATAATTAGTATTACTAAACACACACTGAGTTACAGTTACAAACTCAACTGACCCATCTGATGTCTGAAGGTTAGGGGTCAAAGGTTAGGGTTATAGGTGTTGGCCCATCTGATGTCTGAAGGTTAGGGGTCAAAGGTTAGGGTTATAGGTGTTGATCCGTCTGATGTCTGAAGGTTAGGGGTCAAAGGTTAGTGTCATAGGTGTTGATCCATCTGATGTCAGTAGGTCAGACCATGTGAATGGGAAAAAAAACACCAGATTCTATCTTGTCTGAATCCTGAAATATTACCACTGATTTGTTTAGGTTTTGATCTTTAGTGTGACCTTGACCTTTGACCTTCATTGCTCAAAATCTAATGGGTTCTTCCTTGACCCATTATCTATCATTCCTGAAAGTTTCATCAAAATCTGTTTAGAACTTTTTGCGTAATCCTGCTGACAGACACACAGACAGACAGACACACACAGACAGACAGATACACAGACACACAGACACAGACAGATACACACACACACACAGACACAGACACACAGACAGACAGATACACAGACAGACACACAGACAGACAGATACACAGACAGACACACAGACAGACAGACAAACAGACAGACAGATACACAGACAGACAGACAAACAGACAGACAGATACACAGACAGACAGACACACATTTACTAGCTCCTTGGCAGAGGTAAAAAGCCCATAGTTGTGGTTTAATATGAAAATGTCCTTTTGGGTCAAGTGTTTTATTTTCTTAAAATGTCTTAATTAGTCTTCAGCTAATTTTGGACATCATCAGCGGACAGTTTCCTCACACTCTCCCTCCCTTCTGGTCTGCTCTGCGTCCAAGGACAGGGTCCAGCACATTTTCTGCACTGGTGAGTGTCTCATTGGCTGTCTGCTGGCCTCCATCGAGGAACCGCATGGCATCCAGGGTGAGGAAAAGGGTAGGAGCAGTAGCCATGACCCTAGACGTCCAGGAAACCATCTGGTCCTAAGCTTTTCATTTTAACACAGTCCAAGATGCTGAAATCACCTGTAGAAATAATTTGGTTTAACCATTTAATGCATGAATTATGATCAAATTAGTCAATAGTTTTTTCCTCAGTGTTTTTATTCCTCTTTAGGCGTGAAAAAAGCAATGAGGTTGTAAATACTAATGATACCAAGTTCTGTCACTCAATAGCACTGTATAATAGGCTGGTTTATAACAGGTTTAGTATCTTATCTTTGTTGTTTCTACACAGAAAACCCAACATCACAGAACTGGTGTTCGCTTACAAATGACTGTGTCCTAGTGCAACGGTCTGAACCCTTTGATGCATGAATTATTAGAACCTTAGTCAATATTTATTTTTTCTTGTGTGTTTTTATTCCTCTTTAGGCTGAAAAAGCAATGTGATTGAAATCTTTTTAAATGATAAATTTTTTATGGAGTTATAAAAAATGTCCACTCAGCTAGAAAACATGTTTAAAATTTGAAGCAAAGAAACTCAATATTAGAACACAATGAAATACGGGGACGGGAGAGCAGGTCGTCCATTGACCGAAGGGTTGGCTGTTCGATTCCCGCTCTGTCCTAGTCAGTCCGTTGTGTCCTTGGGCAAGACACTTTACCCTCCTTGCCTCCAGTGTCACTCACACTGGTGTATGAATGAGTATGAATGTTGGGTGGTGGTCAGAGGGGCCGTGGGCACAAAATGGCAGCCACGCTTCTGTCAGTCTGCCCCAGGGCAACTGTGACTACATATGTAGTTTACCACCACCAGAGGGAGCATGTGAGAGTGAATGAATAATGGATCAATAATGTAAAGTGCTTTGGGTGCCTTGAAAAGCGCTATATAAATCTAATCCATTATTATTATTATTATTATAAATACAACATTTTTAATGCAGTTTTTGTTTCAGAAGAGACTGTTAATTACAGTGTAATAACAAGCAGGTAAACAGTGCAGAGCAGTTACAGTAATGATATGAAATAAAACAACTAAACCCATGAATAGAAAAGAACAACTGTTGAATAACTATCCACTGTAGTGACCCGTATGGATCAAAGGGTTAAGTGATTGAATAAGACGTCCACTCTGCTTTTATCACTGAAACTGCTCTGTCTGTCTTAATACCAGTTAATATTTAATATCTGAATTTGCATGATTTGACAAAAACTTAATATCTGCAAAACCTCAGACTTTGCAGAGTTAGATAAATCCACTATAGCCTCATGTGTGCATAATTTATTCTGTCTGTCATTCTTTTCACCACAACATATTTTATGGTATGCTGGGCTCCAGTACTAATGAACACTCATTATACTTCCTCCTACAGCTGGACTGTTTACAAAGGCAACTCAAATAGACATTTTTAATGAGCTCCAACGCAGTCGTATATGTCGTCTCAAGTTGTCTACATTCTCACCTTTTTTGTCAGACACGCATTTTCACCTTCACACCGAGTCTTGTTGACCTTCTGCCATCTGTGTGTGGCATGTCTCTGCCCAGAGATTACTGAGGCAGATCCTGCCAATATGACTGAAATATGTCTGAGGATCCACACTCACTTCTACACAGAGGAGGAGGTTTGGTTAAAAGAAGAAGAATACAATTAAATAAATACACACACACACACACACACACATATATATATATATATATATATATATATATATACATAGGCTGTGTAGAGAAGCCCCTGAAACAGTCCAGCACATCACAGCAGGTGTAAGATGGTGGCAGGTAAGGCATACATGGAGAGGCATAACCAGGTAGAGGACATACTGTACAGGAACATCTGTAAAGAGTATGGACTGGAGGTCAAGGGTCAAGATGGGAGAACCCCCCAAAGGTGACAGAGAAAAAACAGGCCAAGATCCTGTGGGACTTCCAGATCCAGACTGACAAGATGGTGATGGCCAATCAGCCTGACATAGTGGTGGTGGATAAACATGAGAAGACAGTGGTGGTGATAGATGTAGCAGTCCCCAGTGATAGCAACATGAGAAAGAAAGAACATGAGAAGAGAAGAGAAATACCAAGGGCTGAAAGAGGAGTTAGAGAAAATGTGGAGTGTGAAGGCAACAGTGGTACCAGTAGTGATGGGGGCACTAGGGGCAGTGACCCCCAAGCTGGGACAATGTCTCCAGCAGATACCAGGAACAACATCAGAGATCTGTGTCCAAAAGAGAACATTGTTAGGAACAGCTAAGATCCTGCACAGAACCCTCAGGCTCCCAGACCTCTGGTAGAGGACCCGAGTCTGAAGGAGACACCGCCCACGTGGGGCGAGGGGAACATTTTTTTTTTAATATATATATATATATATATATATATATATATATATATATATATATATATAATGTGATGAGTAGCTGGGGTCAGAGCTGAATGGTGTCACATGGTAGTGTTGACCCTCATATTCTGGATCATATTAAGTTTAGTTCCACTGGTTCTGTGGTGAGTGCATGCGGCGCCACATTGGACTATTTCTCCATATACACACCTCCCCTAAAGAAACATTCAACAGTCACACTAACACCCATTATCTACCTGTGCTGCTGCCATCTTGGCCCCTCCTCCTCTGAGCCTGGGGGTGGAGCCAGAGCAGGTGATGCAGCTGCCTTTTATGGTCTGGATAAACCCCAACCATACCATGTTTACACTGGGTGAAGGGGGGGGTTGAATTAAGGTCAAATTAAGTATAATATGAATGATTTGTCATTTTTGATGATGTGTGTGTGTCACTGTGTGAATGGATTTAATGTGGAACAAAACATACTCAAAAACCTTTCTGAAATACAGAAAAAACTAAATATTTTGGTGTATTTTTCTGTTTTTAGAAGATGTTCTGGATGTTTCATCACTTATTTGGGTCTTGTGTGAATTTCAGTGGATTCTAGTATATTTGGTATTTTTTTGTCTCCACACTTTTTGTGTTTCTTAGTGTATTTTTGTGTATTTTTCAGGAAACTCAAGAACAAAAAACCCCGGAGACAGGACAGTCGACCAGCATACAGCGTTTTGACCGTGATTAATCAAAATGAATCCAAAGAAACACTGGGATTAATCTGATTAAAAATTCAATTTATTGACAGTCCTTATATATATATATATATATATATATATATATATATATATAGAGAGAGAGAGAGAGAGAGAGAGAGAGAGAGAGAGAGAAAGAAAGAAAATGTGTCCCTCTTCCATCACACCTGGAAGTCAGACTGAAGAGCTGATCAATAACTGAACTAGTTCTGATACAGGAGGGAAATAACTACATTCTGGACACTGGGCCACAAGGACCGGATTTGAAAAGCATTCTTTTAAATGAAGTAAGAGTTTTTGTCAGACCTCAGGTATTAGTTCCACAGGTGTTGTCTGTAACATACAGCTGATGCTCTGGTTCTGGTTCTGGTTCTGGTTCTGTATGTTCTGTCCTCAGTTACTTCATTGTCTCTGGGTTTTTATTTCATTTATCTTTTCTCTCATGTCTTAGTTTCCCTCATGATCATTTCTCTGCACTGCCAAAAGGGGGCAACAAAGCAGCACTTTACAACATGTGAACAAACTGAAGGGGGAAGGAAACCCCCCAGTTCTTTATTATACCCCCCCCCCCTCTCTCTTATGCACATCCTCTTATCATCTCCAATCCCTACTTGATTCTTTCTTTTTTGTTTCTAACGCCTCTTTAATCACTAAGTCATCACTGAAAATTACTGCTGGAAAATACCAAAAAAATGTAACTGCCTAGAAAGGTGTTCCCAAAAATATCACAATACACAGTAATAATAATAGTATAATAATAATGATAATAATAGTAATAATAATAATGATAATAATAATAATAATAGTAATAATAATAATGATAATAATAATAATAATAATAATAGTAATATCCTAAAACCTATGGTCTTTGCAGTGGTGTGTTGTGTGGAGCTGAAGGAACATCTCTTCTCTTCACTCACATCTCCTTCCTGTCTCTAATCCTTCTATATTTTATCTCCAACACAATCCTTCCATCTTTATCTGAGGAAAATATCTGACATCTGTAAGAAGTGTCCATGGTTCTGGATATCACCACACACAGAGGAAGGA
The DNA here is from genome assembly GCA_020466265.1 of Siphamia tubifer. Classification (NCBI taxonomy): domain Eukaryota; kingdom Metazoa; phylum Chordata; class Actinopteri; order Kurtiformes; family Apogonidae; genus Siphamia; species Siphamia tubifer. Next base: position 2,454,989 of record CM035792.1, on the reverse strand, counting down.
TATTTCTTTAATTTTTACCCCCACCTCTCTCTCTCTCTCTCCCTCTCTCTCTCTCTCTCTCTCTCTCTCTCTCTCTCTCTCTCTCTCTCTCTCTTTCTCCCTCTCCCTACCTCCCTCTTTCTCTCTCTCTCTCTCTCTCTCCACCCCCCCCCTCTCTCTCTCTCTCTCTCTCCCTACCTCTCTCTCACTCTCCACCCCCCCACCCCCCTCTTTCTCTCTCTCTCTCTCTCCACACCCCCCCCCACCCCCCTCTCTGGCTGCTCTGCACTCTCTTGTAGACTCTCTTAAGGCACTTTGGATAAAAGCCTCCACAAGAAATGACAGTTTTTATGTATCTTATCTGTCCTCCTCTGTGCAGGTGGTAAAGTATCTGAGGAGGAAGTATTCATCTGATCTTCTTCTTCTTCTTCTTCTTCTTCTTCTTCTTCTTCTTCTTCTTCTTCATTTCACCAAATAGAAACAAAAGTGAGGTTTCTTTCTATCTTGTGCAAAAGCTTCAAGATCCAGCTGTCATCTCTCCTCCTCCCATTCGATTTGAGGACCCCCCCCCCCCACACACACACACACACACACACACAAACAGAACCAACAGAAGAGGCTCAAACGTTTCCTCCTTCATTCTTTTCATTCTCCTTCTGTGCTCTGACGCTACTGTACCGACAAGAGGAGTTGTTTGTTTCTTTTTTTTAAACAAAAGTCATCTAAAGTGGACTGTGTAGTGATTTGGACAGATGAAGAGCAGTGCCAGATCGCATCCAGGGAAGGACGAGGGGGAGTGAGAAACACTGTGAACCAGCGAAGAGACGGATTCCAGCAGAAAAGTCCAGAACAAGAAGCAGCAGAAAACCTAAAGAAAAACGTTTCTTCATCTTATTGGATCATTTAAAGCAAAAACAAATAGAATATGAAGCAGAAGAAGTGTTGACATCTCGCTCCGAAACATCTTCCACAGCCGTGTTTCTGGTCTGGATATCGACTGATTGTTTTTATCGATCAACTGATTGATTGATTGGCTGATTGGCTGTTGGACATTACTACCTGGTTAAAGTTGGACTTGTGGAGGATTTGACATTACAAAAGCAAAGCCTCTGCCTGTTCTGGTTTGAGATTATGCTTCTCCATCAGCACCCCGGAGCGATTAATCGATATATGGACAACAACACCGGGCAAAGTAGGATCCTACTGGTCATCTGATCTATTTGCTCAACGAAGAAATACACTTGCAATAAACTGTCAATATATGTATTTATAAAACTTAGAGATGCTTTAGAAAACTGCATGTGATTTCTAGAGGTTTTTCCAGATGAATTATTGACGTCTCTTTGCTTCACATCGCATCCAGCATTCAGTTGCCTCCAGGGGTGCGCAAAGTACCCGAAAGTACCAACAAATGTGCGTAAATTTCAACGTCAAATATTTTTAAAGGAATATTGTTGTTGTGCCGGAGCTTCGCGGGATCCTTGTTTGGAGATTGGAAGTTATTTTTGGCTGCGCAAAGTGGAGCGACTCTTCCACACCAGTGCCCGGACAGAGACAGAGACAGACTGAGGAGAGAGGAACGGTACTTGTCTCTGTCTTCTGTCCTGAAAGAACAGACTCAGGGGAAAGAGAAGGCGAGGAACACGTAACTGCGACTAAGTGGATCAGTCTCTATCTCTCTCTCTATCTATATATATATATATATATATATATATATATATATATATAGATATATATATATATATATAGATATATATATATATCCACTTCCAGCTAGATAATTTCTCTGCGTCTTTTCTTTTATTTCTTTTGCTTAACAGAGTAAACAGCCTTCTAATTATTAGTACATTTTGGAAAGGGGGGGGGGGTGGGTCTTCACCGTCCAGGCTATTTTACTATAGAAACAGCACAGAGGGGAAAATCAGAAGAAGAAGAAAGAGATGGAATAACATTTTGTCTGATCAATCCCAGTCAACATTGTGCCTCCGGATCCGCGTGGACAGGATTTGATCTTCTGAAAACACCAGGTAAGAGGATGTTTACGCGTGCGCGTGAGGATGAGTTTTACTTCTTACTTTTAGAGCTTTTTTTTGGACATATGTGGTGTGTGGGGTATGTGTACGTGCGTGTGGGTATGTGAGCGCGCACAGGATTTTCGTGGGTGTATGTTGGTGAGAGGTGAGAGACGGAGCAGAGAGTGTTTTTACGCACGAGTGGAAACGATAGAGAGGGAAACCACGGAGTGTGTGTCTTTGTATGGGTGTGCGCGTGCGCGTGAGTGGAATAGCGTGTGAGAAATAGAACAGCGTGGTTTTATGCTTCCACTGGTAGAAACAGACAAATGGACAGTTTGACTGTGGTCTGTGTGAGACCATTAAGCTCAGAAGTGATTTAACAATGTATGTGTGTATAAACTGAAAGCTTAATATTTTTGGTTGGAATAAATTCCCTTAAGAAATCATAAAAATGAGGGACACATTTAGACTAAGGCAGTTTAAAAGTTTTCCAGGTCTTTTATGTGGAGCCTGTTTTAGACGCACGTCATAAAAAAAACTATTAGGTATTTGTTTTTAATTTTTTTTTTTTAGTCAGTCGTGATGAGCACCTTTGGGTGAAAGGCTACTGTCTTGGAGGATTCACTGTATAATTTTCCCATTTGTTCAAGTCTTCCCAAACACAGACTCCGTTTGTGTGAATGTTTTTACAGCCCAGCAGGTGTTTTCTCTCCCCCCTTCTCTGTATCTTCTTCTCTGTAAGAGATATGTGTGTTTGAGCCACAGTGTGTGTCTGTAGTGTGATGAAGTGTGTGAGAAAAAGGGGAAAAGAGGAAGAGAGAGAATGTGTGTGTGCGCGCGCACCTCCGCACGAAAGGGTGATAGGATGCGTGGGGTTTAATTACCCCGGCCGTTTAGCAACAAGGTGTGCATCAATCCTCTGAATCGTGGGGGAGGGAGGGAGGGAGGGAGTGTGGGTGGGGGGGTCCCCACTGGAGGCTGATGCAGGTGTGTTGATTTATAGCGCAGTGCTGGTGTCGTATGGATGTGAGCAGCAGGTAGATGGACTGAGCAGCAGAAAGACTCTGTCACACTGACCAGCAGCATCTGTTCCCGCGAGAGGATGAGCTGTGGTTTGTGACACAGGAGGAACAAGGAGCTGCACAAGAAACACAATGAGGTTTTTCACTGGAACATCCAAATACTCAGTCTTCAGTGTCATTAGTGACCAGATATTTAGGAGACACTGTAAACCTGAATGTTCAGAATAATGACATATATTCAGTTTCAGTAATAGTTCTACTAACTCTATTCAGTTACTGTCACATGATGTTATTTTTAATTTCTTCAACTAATATTATTTTATTAAAGTGAACTATTGTGATATAAGTGAACAGAAGTGAAAAACATATGAGGAAAAACTTAGTGGAATTAAGTCATTAATGATTAGAATGATATTGTTCTGTTATTTCTATTGTTTCAAATAAAGATGATTGAAAAAAAATAAAGTTAACTGATGTAGTAGATGATGAAATATAATTTCACAACAAAATCCACTAATATCTATCACAGCAAAAACATACAATCACTAAACAGTCATTTTATTCAGAGGGTTAAAGCTGTGGTTCAGTTAATAGAGTGGGTCGTTCAATGACTGAAGGGTCAGAGGTTCGTGTCCTCGCTCTGTCTGTCCACATGTCCACATGTCCACATGTCCACATGTCCAAGTGTCCAAGTGTCCAAGTGTCCTTTGACAAAGACACTGAAACCAGTCTTAGTCCCCAGTAGGACAGACAGAACCTTAGAATACTAAGTTAATCAGTAATGTTTTAGTTTAATTCTACTTTAATAAACATCTATATTTTAAGTTCTGGAACATTTTATTTTTGAACTTTCATCAACTTAAAATAATTGAGGGAATCGATTGTCTTCCATTTTTTAACTTCTGCTAACTCATACATGTTTACAGTGTGTGTCTTCTGTGATGTTTTCATCTTGTTCATGATACTTTTGTTTGATTATGTTCATTGCATCATTTGTTTTTATATCATTTCCTTGTAACATCTGAGTCATATTTTTGAATCTTCACCACCTCGAGTATTTCAGATCATTTTCATCTTATATCTTTTGTGACATATTCATCTTATTGGAATAAACTGGACACACTTTGGCTTTTTTTTTTATCTTAAATAGTTGCTTTTATTTTACATTTTTTAAACACCACAATGCAACAGTTGTTTTCAGATGCATTTTTAAAATCTTTTATAGAATGTGTTTTTCAGTAAAAAAACAAACATTATTTTTGTTTTTATTTCTTTAATAAAGCTGTGAAAGTCTTGTCCACCACAGTGGATAAAATACATTGCTGCGTCTCAGCAGGATATCGTTCTCTGTGCTTTGGCTTCTTTTTTGTTAGAAGTAAAAACTCTCCTCATGTCACTATTCATAATCATTTAAGAACAATTATTCTAGTTCTAATTAAAATAACATACCACAGTACCTACCATAGTAAGGTAAGTACTGTGGTAAAAACCAGAGGTGGTCAAAGTACTCACATTCTGTACTACAGTTGAAGTACAGCTACTTGTGTCAAAAAGTACTCTGGTAAAAGTAGAAGTACTGATTCAACTCCAATACTTTAGTAAAAGTAAAAATTCACATTTCTCAAATGTAATAAAGTACAAAACTAAAAAGTAAAACTTTTTTTTGTCATTAACAAAATAATACTTATTATTACAGAGTGTAGATAATGTATTTGATCCAGTCATAGTCATGAGATGAAAAAATAAGTTATAAATATGAGATAAAAATTAATAATTTTAAGAAAAAAAGTCAAAGTTGTGAGATAATACTCATATCTATAATATTTAAAGTCACAGAACAAGTGCTAAATAAAGAACAGAGGAGTAAAATGAGGAAGAGGAGGGTTCAAAGCCAAAGGATGAAGAGCAGAGGACAGTATCGCTGCTGTTTTCATTTTGTCACCTGTTCTCCAGTGTTATATTCCATCACTGCTGACTCACTGAAATGAACTGAACCACATTTACAAAGTTAAAGTACTTTTTCAGATGCTTTTAACTTTATTAATGAAGAAATATGATGAAGGATTTGTTTGGACCAATTATTGTTCCACTGCTGTTCATGTGTCCACCATAATGTGACATTAAAATAAACCACATAAATAAATCACATGACGTCAGGACTTCACCCTGGTTCAAATGATCAGAATTATTGCTGCAGAAGTTTTAGTGCAAATACAAACTGGACATTTTCTTAATTATACTCTTGTTTTTATTTGTCATTCAGTACTATCTAAAGAGAGATTTAAATTCTATCAAAGTGTTTGGGCTGTAATATTTATATGTGTGACGTGTTTTTACTCATGATGTGTTTCTGTGACACTTCACACAAAGTCTTGGTCTATTTGTATTTACTGTTTAAAACCAACTGGTTCATTTAATGATTGACTTTCACTCTGATCACAGGTTGGAAAGCAGTGCTGGTGTGAGGCTGAACAGCATCAGGTGTTTTTATGAACTTTCACTCTGTCTTGTGAGTTAATTTTTAGATTTAACAAACATTTAAAAATATTCAACCAGGGTCAGTGTTAGTCATAGTCAGACTAGGCGGTCGCCTAGGGCACGAGATGTCTTGGTGACGCCAAGTCCCACAGAATTAGAATATTAAGATAGTGTATTTTCTGGACTATAAGGTGAACTTTAATATTCTCACAGTGAGATTAATATATGGATTAATTGTGGTTTTGCTTAGTGACTGATAATTTTTACCTTTTATCTAATAATTTTGACTCTTTTAAAGTTTAATTTATCAGAATAAAAGTGTTTTTTTTTCTGTGTTACAATTCAACCAGATTGTCAGTTATTGTGACTGTTTATCTTCACTTAATGCACCTTATATATGAAAAAAAAAACATTCATTGTCAGTTCACCTTATAGTGTGAAAATACAGTAAATAAATCATTAAACTTAACATTGACAGTGATTATTCATGGACACTCAGTACGTACTCCATCAGATGTAGGACACTATGTTTACACATGATCATTTAGAATTACACTAAAAAGAAAGAGGAGTGTTGGTCCAGTGTTGGTACAGTGTCAGCCTAGTGTTGGCCTACTGTTGGTCCAGTGTTGGCCTAGTGTTGGCCTACTGTTGGTCCAGTGTTGGCCTAGTGTTGGCCTAGTGTTGGCCTAGTGTTGGCCTAGGGCACCACATTACCTGAACCAACCCTAGTGTATATTAAATTTTATAATGTTAATCAATGTGTAAAACCCTAAGTGTAAATTGCATTCATTAACTGGCTTCAGGTTTTTCCACCAGTTGCTGTTTATTGTGCATCTACAGTTTTTGAATCACATTAAGCCTTATGTTATTTGTTTCTAATCAGAATCATGTCATTGTAAGACATAACGGAGAAGTCGTGATTGAAAAAATATCTGTTTCATATCATAATGCAGCCTTTATTTTGGTCCTTCAGATAAATATGACTTACTTTTAGATCTCTTTACACAGTAAATTTTGCAGTGTTAAATCAACACTTAGAGAGTTAATTTGGAGACAATGGGACCAAATACACTCTAGAAGGAGTTAAATAAACTCTCTAAGTGTTGATTTAACACTGCAAAATTTACTGTGTAGCTTCATGGTGCAAAGTTTAGTCTCATTAAACTAATTGTATGAAATTATTTATGACAGAAAACTGGCCTCAGTGCTTATGCTTTGGTTTGAATTCAAATTCTTTTATCTGAAAATCAGCTTCATTGATCTGCTGACTGACTTTATTTGTGCACGTATACAATGTGTGTGTTAACGACCAGCTTTATATACTGTTACCATGGCAACACAGACAGAAATATGGCTGTTTGAAGTTGGCATGCATAAATGATATTTTGTGATCTAATACTTTGGGGGGAAATTAGATTGGCTTTTTTTGGGGGGGGGGGTGTGTGAAATAATTTTCCACTGTTTTAGGTTTGATCATATTCCCAGGATGCTTCCGAACATGGAATGATAGTCTGCTGCCTCTTTTAGAAGATCACAATTTTAGTTTCATTCATCTGTGCTTTGCTCTGACAAGGTTCATATACACTGAAAAAAGTAAAAACATTGAATCAAATACAGTTTAATTGGATAATGCCAACATATTTATCACCAGTTCAAATAAATATATTGATCCAAATACATCATATTTATGTTATAAATGTAAGAGAATATAAGGATCATTATTTCATTGTTTATGGAAATGTGATGGGATTCAAACATTTTGTAAATGTGTGTTAAATATGTGTCACAGATTACATCCTGTGTCCTACATTCTGTTTATTAACTTTTTATCCCAATAGCTGCTGTCGATTAGAGAAAGAAAAAAGGTTGACTTGTGTTTATTACAAGCTAAACATGTTGTAAATCTGGTGGGTGCCCATCTCTAGACTTCTGGTTTAAGTCATTTCTAACATTTGGAAGTTATTTCTGGAGTTAATTAAGAAGGGTGTTACAGTGGGGGTGGTGAACAATTGATTAAGTGATAATTGATGTAGTTTGGGAACGTACGTGCACAGTTTAATTTCAACTTTATAACCTTATTTATAATACAATGTCATTCATTTATTTTTCTTTCTATTCAGTTGTAATTTCCTTTTTGTTTGTCTTTACTTTTTTATGCTCTAATACAGGGTTCTACAGTGCACCCATTTCACTCACATTTGCAGCAAATATTTCATCGTGCGAACGAGGAAAACAAAACAGTCTCACATGTACCAGTGTTTGTTGTAGCAACAATAAGACACACAGACCTGAGGAGTTAATGAAAACCTACTAGAAATGAATTAAAAGTGTGTGAACAGCTCCACATAGATACGAACACGGCACATATTGAAAGGATTAACCCTTTAACTCCTGATGCGTCAGCGCTGACACGTTCTGAGTGGATGGTTTAGTTTAAAAATTCAGACAAATTCAAGTGTTTTTTTAACTGTTATTTTACTGAGAATTTTGTTCATGGAACTGATGTACAGGTGTCGAAAAGCAAGTGATTAAGAAAAAGAAAAAGCCCAAACTAAAACTACTGGAACCAAATTACAACACTAGTTATTTATTCCTTTTTTTTTTTTCTTCATTTTGGGTTTTGTGGGTTTTTGTTTTTTGTCCTTTTTTTTCCACGTTATTTCTTATTTTGTGAATATATATTAGTTCCTGTTGATGTTGCTTATTTTGTTTATTTTTCAGTTTTTTTATTTTATTATTTTTCTTTAATTGTGTTCTGTTAGTGTCTTACTTTGTTCATGTTACATATTATTTTGTTGGTTTATTATTCATTTTTGTTCATTTTACTGATCACTTTGACTGTTTTTTGTTCATTGTGTTGTTTATTTTATCTTATTTTATTTTTTACTGTGTCTCAGTCTCAGGAGTTAAAGGGTTAATCATTCTAAAATGGATCTAATAACAAGGCAGCCAATACAACGTTCTAAAATGTATCAAAGGACAAAGCATCCCATAATACAAAGTTATGTTATGGTCTGCTCTAAATTAACACAAATGACAGCAGTCATTCAACAATGTTGGTATCTGTGCGTAAGTACTGCACTGTAAATAAATAAACATTTAAAACTAAAACTGACTTGTGCCCCTATTTTTTTTGTGTGCTCCTAAATTTTTTAACTTTGGGGCACGTGTGCTCCTGGAAAAAAAAGTTAGTGTAGAGCCCTGGTCTAATATATTTTCAATCCTTTGTTGATCATTTATTTATTTTATATCAGTATTATTGAATTATCCATGTTTTGTTTTTTGCCATGTTCAGGTTGTACTTCTATGTTGTATAAATGGAAAACAAACAATATGCAGCCAACACTTGTGTTTAAAAGGTTCAAACTTTAAAAGTCTTGCTTAAATATATTTATTGTGTGATTTCTTGCACTGTTTGAATAACTTTTTTATACAGTTGTGTTTACACTTAATTTACATAAAATGTGTTTGTGTTACATTCACTTTGTTTTTGTATTTTTTTGTGTTAGGCTTTTCACAATACAACCATATGTGACATTTTTGCATAATTACTTACAGTTTAGTTGAAATACTTAAAAATGTCAAATAGCCTCAGAGTCTCTGAAAGGGTGAGTAAAAAAAAACATTGAATCCACTTTAAAAAAAATCTTCTTCAGTTTTGACTTTTTTTTTTATCTTATAACGTCCATTGTAAAAACAAAGTGGAGGCTGGGAGAATATTACAAATGAATGTGAGTATGAGGTTGAATGAAAAGGGTCATGAGTGCAGTGGTCGACAGAGGAAGTACAGTGAAATGACGGAGCCCTGAGATTTAGAGACGTGAGGACAGGGGGGGCAGAGAGTAAGGAGAGCAGGAGATCCATAAATCGTGAAGGGGGGATGACGATGCGCAAAGAGGCGGCTTTAATATATGAGAGGAGCAGATGGGCTGAGAGGACAGCAGGATGAACGAGACACAGGGAGTGTTGTTGAAAAACCATAACATCAGTTCTACTGTAGATTTGAAACTAGAGTGAGATCAGCCTGTTTACACCTGTTCTTCTTTTTCTGATCTAGTTTATGTGCCGCATTTT
>CM035792.1:2330418-2440418 GCA_020466265.1 Siphamia tubifer | reverse complement strand
AAAACACAGGACCTGTCATGTGACTTTTGCGCACACGTCCATCGTGATGTCGATGCTTTAACAGTAAATTGTGCAGCTCAAACTAAAACTACACATTATTTTATTTTTAGAAGTGAATAATGGCTGCTGACGGTTATCAAATATACAAACCAAACTTCTGCTCTTTGTTTTGCTGTGCAGACTGAACACTTCAACTTATTTAAACATATTTGTTGTTGAGAAAAATGTGTTATGAACCAGAGTCAGTTTAATATTATCTGAGCCTGACGCACACACAAATAAAAATAGTTTTTAAGAAAATACAGAACATTGTCAGCATCTTCTCAACCATCTGCATCTTTATATTTCCTTATTTCTTTTCCTTTTTATTGGAAAAACAAATGCAATAACTGTGTCTTCTGTGTCGACACTTTTTGGGTGTGACTGTGTTGTTTTAAGGACTGCTTTTGTTTCAACTATTAATTCAGTAACACTTTACATTATTTTACATCAATAATAAGGTGGAAAATTTGATGGAGGGTTGTTATTATTATTATTATTATTATTATTAATAAAGTATTTTGTAGTAGCAGTCTTAGTAGTAACTAGTGGAGGACAACAGGTGGATTAGATAAGTATTTACTTCCTCTCACTCCTTTTTGAACATGTTATTGCATTTATTGCTGTTTTTATTTTATTATTTTTTGTTTTGTTCAAAATAAACTTCTATTATCTATCTAATTAATCAAATAAATTATACGTATTATTACTATTTATTAAAGTGAATTCATCACAAAGATCATTCCATAGTTTTACACCAACGAAGGAAACGCATCTTTGTTTGACATTAGTTTTTATTATTATTATTATTATTATTATTATTATTATTATTATTATTATTATTATTATTATTATTATTATTTCTTTCAAAAATAAATGCAAAATGTACTTCCATCTTTTTCTTTTCTTTTTTACCACTGAGTCATGTCATGTGCTCGTGTTGACCCACAGTGTTTTCTAAGGTCAAAGGTCAAAGCAGCTGTTGACAGAATGTTACCCTATAGATTCTCTATAGGGTAACATTCATATGAAGAGGACGATATATAAAACAACAGATCTGACAGAAGATGTTCAGGCTGGTACCAGACCGACCTACTGGAAGCTTCTAGAAAACATCAGTACTTCCACACACTGATCATCTGCTTCACATGTTGAACTGATGCAACAATTCAACATTAACCAAGTGTCAAGTGTTATATTATCACTTCAGTTTTATTTTGAGCACAAAATAAAAGTCTCATTTCACACATTACTCCTTCAAACGGACTCTAAGGGGTCGGTCTTGAAAATCAACCCCTTCAACACTCGCCTACGTCATCAGTTCACTCCAGTTGATTTGATTTGAATGATTTATTTCGAACATGTGCAAAGTCCAACAATAATCAATACAGCAATAATAATAATAACAATGACATGTCCGAAAAGGAGTAGGATGAAGCATAAGTTTATTTAATCCTACCCCTTCTTCACTTCCCCAATAACTTAAATTCATCTTATAGTAATATAGTGCATAGTACAAAAATGATGATAAATAAAATAATAACAATAACAATAATAACAATAACAATAATAACAATACCAATAATCAATAACTGAAGTACTAAACATAGACATATGTACAAAAAACCAACTAAAAACAAATGAGCAGATAGGAAAGTAGGTAACAAATAGTTTTTTGTTGTTGTTTATTGTTTTCTTTTTTCCTCCCTTCTTCTTCTTTTCCCTTTTTTTTTTTTTTTCTAAGTGTTGTTACGGAACCAAAAAAGACTGCACCGCTTGAACTGATGTTTTTGTAATAACGATGATCAAACACTTCCACATTTATTTTTTATTGTAATATTATTAAACATTAGTTTTTATCTTTTTACGGCAGACATTATATTTTAACCCTTAAAGATATTTCTTTTAATATGAAAACTTTGCTGATTCATCTTATGGATTTTATTTAATTTTTGTATTTTACAATTTAAGATCTTCATTCATAAACAGAAATGGCAAAAATAATAAACCAATCTTTAATGTTTTTATTTTAGAAATGACCTCTCGTTTCAACTCTTTCAAATGTGTACATAATAATAAGAACACTAAACTTCTAAATATTCTTATATTCCACTTGTCCTATGTGTTTGTTTATTTATTTTATTGTATTCCTTGTTGTTATTGTTAATAACATAACCAACAACCACAGCTGTAAACAGAAGTAAACAAACATTAACCATTTTCTGCCTCAGTTTATCAGTTTATTTGCACATGTGCAGAACAACTGACATTTTAATTCCAAACACACTAAACATTCAGTCACAGGCAGAATATTTGTAAAGTTACACTTATTTATTATACAGATATTTCACGTGGTTCATATTTGTTCATGTTTTTGTAAAAGGATGATTTGTTAATATATAGATTTTCATATAATTTGACTTTTTTACATTAAAACCTGCAGTTTTCATTATTAATAACAATTATGATCATATTTCACTGGTGTGATCCAGTTCAGATCTAATTATTCTGTATGTAAAACCTGAATTCAAATCATTTTTAAACCATTAATATCTTTTTTGTTATTCATCCTATGGGCCAGATTTGACCCTTTGACGAGCTGGATTTGGCCCCCAAGCCTTATGTTTGACATCTGTGCTCTAACCCGAGCACTGCCAGACAGTCAAACATACAAATAATGGAGTTTCAAATCTTGAATGAAAAAGCCTATTTGTAAAACTATGACTCACACTACTTTGACTCCTACTAATAATACTAATGCACATTGGTATGCAATAGTTCTGGTGCCTGTAGGTTAGTTCACGTCTCTGTGGAGGTCATGCTCGGCTCAGACTGGAGCCCTGCAGCTGATCAGGATTCAGTGAGTCAGAGTCTTGCTCATCGTCAGCAGGGTGGACGCCTGCTGACATGAAGGTCTGAACCAAGATCATCTTGTTGAAGGTTGGAACAGTTTGCATGGTGACCTCCAAGTGCTCATCTACAAACTTAAGACTCAGAGTTATTCACTTTTTTTTTTTTTTTTTTTAAGTTTGCTGTGCTCATCCAGATGTTCCATCTTAACACGTTTAGGCCCTGTCCCATTTCTCCCCCTAACCCTAAAATTTCCCCTAACCCTAGATTTTGCGCGTTCATGTGTAGGGGTAGGGTGTCCCATTACCTAGGGGAGCAAGTGGGAGTGCGATTTTGCCCTTAAAATCAACCCTCAAAATGTAGTGAGGTTGGTTGCGGACTTTGTTTTGAGTGGAAGATGAAATTACCCATGATGCACTGCGAGCTCAGCGAGCCGACTGATTTCTGACAACAAAAACGGCGGCCGCAGCTGGAGGAACTGGACCGGTAATGTTACCTTGTCAAGCTAGCGGTAATGCTAACGTTAATGTTATAAATCGCCAACTATTGAAGAAAAAATACATCCAAATATTGAAATAAATCAACATACCTGAGACAAGACTGAAAGGCAAAGTAGACAGTGAATGCGTCTTCTGTTTGCCGCATTTCTTCTCTGCGCATCCCGAAGGTAAATAAACAGAACCAACACAACAGACAACACAGCTGGGACCGACATTTGTCCTCCGTGTAAATAGTAGTCAGCTGATGTCAGTCTCGCGGAGGGGTGGTTTCATATTTGGCGGGGTAGACTTGTCAGCGTGTGACGTCAGCACGTTTGTTACGTTCACTTGGCGAGTGGTGTCCCATTTTCAGGGGGAATTATTTCCCTTTGATGAGTGGAATTTACTTTTTAGGGGCACTTAAAACCAAGTGGAAGTTTTAAGGGGGACAAATGGGACGGGGCCTAAGTCTGTGGATAAGATGTTCAGGTCCGACTGGGACATTTAGAATATGATGTAAAAGTTGCTTTATTCAACATAAAAGGTGAAACCAGTTCATTTCATGACATGCAAAGTGTTTCTTTGTTGTGATTTTTCTGATGATTATTTACAAGTTATTAAAAAGTTGAAAAACTAGAATATTGCTTGAAAGTGAATTTTCTGAAGCTGTAAGTCCTAATGAGCACAATCAAAACTAATTAAAACTGAAAGCAGTCTCAAAGGCCTCCCTGCACGAAGGTCGACAACAGCTGACGGTGACCTGACATCGTACCGTGGGTGGGATACGATATTCTGCCAGAAAATCACACTTTTGTATAAATATGTCGGGGGCGCTATAGAGTGACTTGTTTAAAATATGTGTTGAATGGATGAAGAACTGTGAGACTGATAAACTGAGACACATTTGAGCCAAATTCTGTGTTTTTATTTCTGAACTAAAGGTGAATATGTAGGAGGCGCTCAGTTCAAAAAGGAAACAGGATGGTTGGAGTCAAAACACTACATATGTCATGCTTTTATTTTCAGGGAAAAAGAAAAATATATTATTCAAGTAGAGTCACACTGCATGGCCAGACTTTTATAAAAGCTAAGCCCCTCCCCCTGGCCCAACCATTATTCAATTAACAAAAAAAAACAAACACTTTTTTGACCATTCTACATTAAACCATAGGTCCCACATTAAACCCATTCCCACAGTCACATCCATAAATCATTATTCATTTTAGACTTTAATTAATCCACACAGTTCAACCCCCCCCCCCCAATAATGATTCAATGACTTCCAGGTGTCTCTCTCTCTCTCTCTCTCTCTCTATATATATATATATATATATATATATATAAGGACTGTCAATAAATTGAATTTTTAATCAGATTAATCCCAGTGTTTCTTTGGATTCATTTTGATTAATCACGGTCAAAACGCTGTATGCTGGTCGACTGTTCTGTCTCCGGGGTTTTTTGTTCTTGAGTTTCCTACAAAATACACAAAAATACACTAAGAAACACAAAAAGTGTGGAGACAAAAAAATACCAAATATACTAGAATCCACTGAAATTCACACAAGACCCAAATAAGTGATGAAACATCCAGAACATCTTCTAAAAACAGAAAAATACACCAAAATATTTAGTTTTTTCTGTATTTCAGAAAGGTTTTTGAGTATGTTTTGTTCCACATTAAATCCATTCACACAGTGACACACACACATCATCAAAAATGACAAATCATTCATATTATACTTAATTTGACCTTAATTCAACCCCCCCCCCTTCACCCAGTGTAAACATGGTATGGTTGAGGTTTATCCAGACCATAAAAGGCAGCTGCATCACCTGCTCTGGCTCCACCCCCAGGCTCAGAGGAGGAGGGGCCAAGATGGCAGCAGCACAGGTAGATAATGGATGAGCACAATTATTAAGAAATACAAATACAACCAAATAAATATAATCATTTCATCAAGATCCGTCCATAACTTTTGGAGTTATCGTACTAACAGACAGACAGACAGACAGACAGACAGACAGACAGACAGACAGACATATATATATATGTATATATATATATATATATATATATATATGTATATATATATATATATATATATATATATATATATATATATATATATATATATATATATATATATATATATATATCATGTCAGAGGATAGTCTCTGATCATTGGTCCATATGTCCATGTTCATATATGTCCATGTGTCCATATGTCCATGTTCAGTCATGTTTCCAGTTGGACAACTTTGACATAATGTGATGTTCTAGAACTCTCCTCATCAGGCTGCACTATCATCACATATTCCCAGACAGTAGAGGTGTCACTTTACTGTTAAACTTGACTGTTTCTAACCGTGTCCCTGACAGCGTTACTCATTTTGTCGCTCACAGTGTCTGCATTAAAGCTATTAACCGTCCTCGTCGTGGACATTACAGTCTTGGGTCTGTCTGATAAAATATGTAATATTCTGTAATGAGGATGGATACCACACTGAAACATATTTTTTTCTGTGGAAGAAGTTGAACAAACGTTGGCAGCAAAGTATTAATTAATCATGTGTTTTATAGTCTTCCTGCTTTTTCATCTGTATTTGTTTAGACCAGGGGTGTCAAATTAATTTAGATTCAGGGGCCACATTTAGCTAAATTTGATCAGAAGTGGCCAAACTACTAAAATAAAACCATAAAAAAACATAAATAATAATCAAACTGTTGTTCATGGTTTAAAGAAAAAAAAAGTCAAGTTACATTGTGAGAATATTTCCATCTACAAACACTTCCTTCAAACAGTGTGAACAAACTGACAACATATTACAGTTTGAACTTTATTAAGCTTTAGTTTGTCATTTAGATGTGTTTATTATATCTTACAAATAAGCAAAACATTTAGTAAAAGGTTGAATATTATTAAAATTGTACGTTCTTCTCTTCAGACATTTCAGGTTGTTTGTATTTTTTGTAAAATTCGACTTTGTTTTCTGACAGTGACACTCAGTCTGTCACTGAAGCTGTTCTCCAGAGCAGACGGGGCGTCCTGCAGAGGGTGACATTCATGGTCCAGCATAGATAAACATTTATCCAGGACCCTCCTGTCTCCCACCTCCTGTCCAGAGGACAGAACTGGACTCTTTGATGATCTTGTCCAGCTTGTTGGTTTCCACCTGTGACACTGCAGCGTACAGAACAGCTGATCACACCACAGGGTCACAGAAGGAGTGACCCCCTCACTCCAAAAGACCTAAGTCTTCTCAGGAGGTCGAACCTGCTCTGACCTCTGACCCTTCCTGTACAGTGCATCAGTGTTATGAGTATTATGTCCCTGCTGTGGTGAAAACTAACTATTAATAGTTTATCCTCCAGAGTATGAACACAGGTGCTTTAACGATAACATTAACAGGTTACATTCAGAGTCGCTTTACATTTTTAAGTTTGTTAAATTAAATTCAATTTTATTTATAAAGCCCTAAATCACAACAAAGTCGTCTCACAGGGCTTTACAAAAACACAATCAACTACAGAGATACATGAAAAGTCCCAAGCATCCCTTGTCCTTAGACCCTCCCCCTGTCCTTAGACCCTCCTTCTGTCCTTAGCTCCTCCCCCTGTCCTTAGACCCTCCTTCTGTCCTTAGCTCCTCCCCCTGTCCTTAGACCCTCCTTCTGTCCTTAGCTCCTCCCCCTGTCCTTAGATCCTTCCCTTGTCCTTAGACCCTCCCCCTGTCCTTAGCTCCTCCCCCTGTCCTTAGACCCTCCCCCTGTCCTTAGACCCTCCTTCTCGGCAAGAAAAAACTTCCAAACCCAGTGGGAAAAAGAAGAAATCTTGAGGAGAACCACATTGAAGGAGAGATCCACTCCCATGGACGGACAGACTATAGATGAACGTCCATGTATAAATACAGGAGGGGGGGGCTGGTCCAGACAGGCAGGGGCGGGGGTCCGGGGTCACAGGTCGGCACAGGCGAGATACTGCAGATCCTGTCGTCCATGGCTCCCGTGCAGACACTGTCTGGAGAGCCACCACTCCCCCCCGGGGGGGAGGACACCAGGTGACTAGTCATGAACAGACTTGGTATGAAAGATATGTTATAAAAATGACACAAACAGGTGTGAGAGAGAGAAAGAGAAGAAAGAACTCTATAATATAAAATATATATTAAATGGCTGTCGACACATTTCTGAATGTTTTTCAACAATGAAGTTGAACTCAATAAAACCGTTGAATTCATGATTTTTTTTTCTCTTTAACACCATTGGTGATTTTTTTAAATTAGACAAACTGAGCTTTGATTAAATATGAAAGAATAAAATCAGACTGTGGCTTCTCTTGTGTTCTTCTGCTCCTCTTTATCTAAATGGAGGAAAAGGGGTCTTGCAGGGTTAAACAAAGCTGTTGCATCATTTATCAGTTCTAATAATTAATGCTGTGTTTGTTGCCTGTGTGGGCGTGTGTCACAGACCTGGTGTGGAGGGTAGTGGTCTGGTATGTGCCCCCATCAAACAGAAACACACATCAGTGGAGAAGGGAGCAAGGCTGGTCTTATGCCTGGAAGGAACATGGAGCAGCTCCCATGATCCAAACCTAGTCAAGCATGTACACACCATCTTGATTAGAGAATTTTTCATTATACTGAAGAATATTTGAACAAATGATCTTGTAACCCTGAACGCAAGCCTTTGTTTTTTAATTAAGTTTTTACTCTGAATCTGTAATGTTCTGAAGAATAAAAGTTAGTGTTTGATGGTTATTGTTGATCTAACAATCCAGAAACACAGCGATCATGTGCTACTAAACGATTATTATTTATACTTTATTTAATTAAGGAAAGATGTGTCCAGGCAGCAGCGTTATTACTCTAACAAGATAAGAAAAGACACTTTGTCATGAGAGGCGTACAGAAACATTTAGTTTGGAAGTCAACAGTGACCATAAAAGATGATAAAAACAAGATCTATCTCTCTCTCTCTCTCTCTCTCTCTCTCTCTCGCTCTCTCTCTCGCTCTCTCGCTCTCTCTCGCTCTCTCTCGCTCTCTCTATCTCTCTCGCTATATATATATATATATATATATATATATATATATATATATATATATATATATATATATATATATAAAACCAGAATTAGAATCAAAAGTACTAAGAACAATTAAAGAAAGTAGAATCCCTACTTTTTCTTTTGCAGATAGAATATGGACGACAAATTATCAACAGTTAATTATTGTCAAATCCTCAGCCCTTCATCATGGAACTAACACGAAGAACTTCGTATGATGCAAGTTTTAAGTTGAAAGCTGTCGATCTTTCTATCCAGGAAACCGTTCTGCTGGAGGTCACAGGAAGAGTTCATGCAATGCCAAAAGTAAAAAAAAAAAAAAAAGTTTAAAGTTATAAGATTAAATATTTCTCCTTTTTTCAAAATCAAATCTGGTGTTTGACTGTGGAAGTGGAACTGTGAATGTGTTGATTTGAGTACTGAACTGTGGTTAGGGTTAAAGGTCAAAGGTTAGAGAGTACTGAGCAGTGGTTAGGGTTAAAGGTCAAAGGTTAGAGAGTACTGAGCTGTGGTTAGGGTTAAAGGTCAAAGGTTAGAGAGTACTGAGCAGTGGTTAGGGTTAAAGGTCAAAGGTTAGAGAGTACTGAGCAGTGGTTAGGGTTAAAGGTCAAAGGTTAGAGAGTACTGAGCAGTGGTTAGGGTTAAAGGTCAAAGGTTAGTGAGTACTGAACTGCGGTTAGGGTTAAAGGTCAAAGGTCAGTGTCTTATCACTCACTCTCTTGTCATTTATCATTTCTGTCAGAACTCAAAATTCTGCCAAACAAACCATTTGACAGTGGAGGGGGCGTGGTCAATAGTAAAACGTTATTTTGGCTGCTGCTGGATAACAAATGTTGTGAGACAGAATGCTAACATGAGGAGCAAACTCACTGTATTACGTCCCACTAACGACTCACATGAGATCTCATCACACCCCTCGTTAGCTGATGTCTTAATGGGCTGAAACTGACCAACAAACCAATGAGTTCATAAAGTATGTGTGGAAAAAAAAATATTAATTAAGTAGAATCTACAAAATAAAAACTGAATGATATATATTTGCCTTGACTTTTAATTTGTCAACACTACAGCTATAGGACGTTAGTGTGTACAGGTGTGTTTTAGACAGAGGTGGTAAAAGTACTCACATTCTGTACTTAAGTAGAAGTACAGCTACTTGTGTGAAAAAATACTCTGGTAAAAAAGTACTGATTCAACACCTTTACTGAAGTAAAAGTAAAAAAGAAAGTACAACTTCTCATTTGTAAAAAAGTTAAAAATGTTTTTGCTGAAAATTAAACAATACTTAGTGAATCACACATTATCATGAAAGTATCCAAAAATAAAACCTTTAATCATGAGTTACTTTGTAGATCATGTGTTTCATCAGTACTTAGGTACCATGAGGGGGGGGGGGGCATAAATATGAGATTTTAAAATCCTTAATTATGAGATAAAAAAGTGAAAATTGTGAGATAAAGAGACAATTATGAACAATTATGAGAATAAGAGTCAAATTTCTGACATAAAAAGTCCAAATGTCTCTCTACTTATTTTCCCTCTGGAGTGACTTATTTTTCACATTAGTTTAGTTTGAAAAAGTAATGAGTCTATTCTGAGAATGTAAAGAGTATAAAGTACATATATTTATATAAATGTAAAGAGTATAAAGTACATATATTGATATAAATATAAAGAGTATAAAGTACATATATTTATATAAATGTAAAGAGTATAAAGTACATATATTTATATAAATGTAAAGAGTATAAAGTACATATATTTATATAAATGTAAAGAGTATAAAGTACATATATTTATATAAATATAAAGAGTATAAAGTACATATATTTATATAAATGTAAAGAGTATAAAGTACATATATTTATATAAATGTAAAGAGTATAAAGTACATATATTTATATAAATGTAAAGAGTATAAAGTACAAATATTTATATAAATGTAAAGAGTATAAAGTACATATATTGATATAAATGTAAAGAGTATAAAGTACATATATTTATATAAATGTAAAGAGTATAAAGTACATATATTTATATAAATGTAAAGAGTATAAAGTACATATATTTATATAAATGTAAAGAGTATAAAGTACATATATTTATATAAATGTAAAGAGTATAAAGTACATATATTTATATAAATGTAAAGAGTATAAAGTACATATATTTATATAAATGTAAAGAGTATAAAGTACATATATTTATATAAATGTAAAGAGTATAAAGTACATATATTTATATAAATGTAAAGAGTATAAAGTACATATATTTATATAAATGTAAAGAGTATAAAGTACATATATTTATATAAATGTAAAGAGTATAAAGTACATATATTGATATAAATGTAAAGAGTATAAAGTACATATATTTATATAAATGTAAAGAGTATAAAGTACATATATTTATATAAATGTAAAGAGTATAAAGTACATATATTTATATAAATGTAAAGAGTATAAAGTACATATATTTATATAAATGTAAAGAGTATAAAGTACAAATATTTATATAAATGTAAAGAGTATAAAGTACATATATTTATATAAATGTAAAGAGTATAAAGTACAAATATTTATATAAATGTAAAGAGTATGACAGAAAAATAAATACTCATGTCACGTACAGATACCTACAGTAAAGAAGTACTTGTACCATCACCACACGTCTCCATGCTGTGAATTTGTTGTTGTAAATGAAAACATCCTGTGGTCTCAGTCTTCATGACTTGATCATATTTTCATATTTCATATTAATGTTTTAGTTCCAGGCTGTTGATGCATAAAAGAAGTAAATACAGTATTTTATATCAAGTTGTTGCAGAAGACTGAAAGGTTTTCTGTTTTTCTCTCAGTGTAAACTCTTGTCTTTAGTGTTTTAAGTACTCGTCGTGATATTAAAATAAAACCTCTTTGGTGTCACATGGTAGCTGCATAAAAACACACGACATGAACTCATTCCATCTTGAAGCCTTTGAGTCTCCATCTTGTTCCTCTTTCTTCTGTTATCTGCTCCGTCCTCCTCCTCACTGTGACTCTCACTTCACCCTTAAGCACATCAACCAGTGTGCGTAGCCTATCCTTAGTTGACTTAACATGGTCTGACAGGCCAATCCCTATGGATTCTGATCAAATAGAGCAATAATGTACACAGCAGCAACAGTGCAACCCTGGCCTACGAAGGCAGCAGCTGGAATATGGCAAAGATCAGCGCCTTGCAAAACTGATTCGACACGTTTCTGTGCTGATTCTACTTTGGTCCCCTGGAAAAAAAACATTAAAGGGGTGGTTAGCCTCGCAGTACATACACAAATGTAGCATGAGTGTTTTGGAAAATTATTTATTAAAGATTCAAGATACATAGATAGAATTAGATAGAAAAATTAGTCAAAAAAATTGACAAAAAATAAGATGCAAAATTCATGAAAAATGAGCAAAAATGAATAAAAAGTGACCAAGATAGGCCATACAATTATAGAATAAACTTATATTGATAGATGGAAGGATTAAAAATGAGTCCAAAATGTATAAAATAAGGGAAAAATGGACAAACATAAACAGCAAAATGTATGAAAAATGAGCGAAAATTAATAAAAGTTCAACAAAATAGGCAAGAAAATGGAGATAAACAGACAGACAGACAGATAAACAGACAGACAGACAGACAGACAGACAGACAGATAAACAGACAGACAGACAGATAAACAGACAGACAGACAGATAAACAGACAGACAGACAGACAGATAAACAGACAGACAGACAGACAGACAGACAGACAGATAGCCTTTATTGCCATTATACAAACAAATGTACAATGAGATGTTAAGCATCTCCTTCAGTGCAACATATTTAAAGGTGAAAATAAAAGCATAAAAATAAAATGACAGTCATACCTTTACTTATGAAAGACTCAACTACGAATCCTCCAAGTAACAAAAAATGAATATGAAATATGAATATGAAAGAAAATTTATGAAATGAAATGAAACCCCTGAGACATAAATGTGTATATTACGTAACTACGGCTAGTATGTAGGGTGTAATAATGATGTTGACATTGGTGGGTATTATTATTATTATTATTATTATTATTATTATTATTATTATTATTATTATTATTATTATTATTATTATTATTATTATAATTATTATTATTATTATCATCATCATCATCATCATCATCATTATTATCATTATTTATATTATTATTATTATCATTATTATTATTATTATTATTATTATTATTATTATTATTATTATTATTATTATTATTATTATTATTATTATTATTTAGGGTTCTTGTAGCTTGTTGTTGGTAAAATAAGATGCATAATTTGCCTTTGCAGAACATGAGCCTCACCATACAACAAATGGACGCTGTGAATGTTCGTATTTTTGTCTTTTATAGCATAATAATAATAATAATAATAATAATAATAATAATAATAATAATAATAATAATAATAATAATAATAATGGATTTTGATGGGTTAGTAAAATATTCTTTTTCTCTCATAATTATGACTTACCATGGGGATTTTTTTTCAGTGGTGGAAATGTTTTCATGCATAAGGTATTTTAATTGTTATGTTAAAAAGTGACAATTATGAGATAAAAAGTCCAACATCTGAGAAAACAAAGTCATAATAATGAGATACAAACTCATTATTATCCTCCTTTGGTCAAGGGGAAAGTATTCTTTGCAGGTATATGTATGTATCCTGCCGTAACACTGCGGTGAGGGGGGGGCCACACGTGACCACCAGACCCTTTAAATCCAATAAAGCTGACATGGCTTTAAAAACATACACATGCTCACAACAGCAGAGCTTCCAGGTGTTTCTACATTTTTTGACACAGCTCACAAACGTTGACAGTTAGAGTTCAGCACCACGGACAGCAACCGCGTTCACATCAAGGAAACGAACATGAAGTCGAATGAACAAAGGCAACAACAGAAACATGAAGCGACCTGGACCCCATTAATAGCACAAATTCACTGACATTCACTTTATTGAATAGTTTCCAACATTTTTTAACTTCACATACTGTCACAAATTTAACTAGTATTCATAGAACATCAAGTCTCGCTCCTATTTTGTGCCAATCACCAGTTTCTATGACAACCTGCTGATTTTAAACTTTCTGCTAAATGTGACCTTTGACCTTTTGCAATATTGCTAATTTCATTATGTATATATATGTGTCAATGTGTGTAATATTATAATAATATATCCAGTATTGGTTAAAACTTCGAACTTCCACCCAATTTCACCTACATTTCTTAATATAAAGCAAATTCAATGTTGTTTTTGAACCATTTTAATAACATGCAGCTGGTGTTTGATTATATTATAAATGAAAATATTCAAATGAAAACTGAAATTTGTTATTATTTATTTATTTATGTATTCTCCATTTACTGCAATGTAAAAGTTCAGTCATCCAGAATCCAGGAACTCTTCCGGATCAACACCAAAATCAAACCATTTGTTCCTTATGACACCCCCAACACGTCATCAACATCCGTCCATAACGTTTTGAGTCATCTTGCTAACTAACTAACTAACTAACTAACTAACTAACTAACTAACAGACAGACAAAAACATGACCTCCTAGGCAGAGGTAATAATGTCTCATTTTGTTTTGTTCAACAAAAACTAAGAAACATTTAAGGTTTTTATTTCTTAAGCTACATTTCATTTCTTTTTTTTAATTCATCATCTATATTGCATTATATATTTAATTCTAGTTATTATCACAAGACCAACAGTTACATCTAGTCTCGTCTTTGTCACATGATAAAGGTTTGTTGATGAGAATATTCAGCATTTTCATTGAGGAAAGTACAAGTACAAATACTAAGACTGTCCCTAATGACACTCTGCCTTTGACAAATGAACCTTTTGTTTCCAGAATGTTCTGTAATTTCCCATTCATAATTGGTATGGACATTTTAGAAACATCCAAATATATGGACATGTCCACAGCCTCCATACACAATTTTACGGCCATGTCCAAAACTCATGAACTCATTTTCTTTCAAGGGGCCACATTCAGTCTGGTTTGATCTTCAGTAAAATAAAAGCATAATAACATCAATAATTCAGATACAAATGTTTGTCTTTCTTTTAGTGCTAAAAAAAAAAAAACATTAAAAGATTAAAGTATTTACTTTTATAAAACTCTACATAAAAAGTGTCAATCCATTCACTATCACATTCACACTCTGATGGTGGTAAACTATATTTGGAAGAGTGGCTACCAATTGGTGCCAAACAGCTTCTTAGACCACCACCAAACATTTATACACCAGTGTCAGTGACGCTGGAGGAACAAGGTCAGTGAAGTGTTTTATCTAAGGACACAATTCAATTCAATTCAATTCAATTTTATTTATAAAGCCCTAAATCACAACAACGTCGTCTCAGAGGGCTTTACAAAAACATAATCAACTACAGAAATACATGAAAAGTCCCAGGCATCCCCTGTCCTTAGACCCTCCTTCTCGGCAAGAAAAAACTTCCAAACCCAGTGGGAAAAAGAAGAAATCTTGAGGAGAACCACATTGAAGGACAGATCCACTCCCATGGACGGACAGGCTATAGATGAACGTCCATTTATAAATGCAGGAAGGGGGGCTGGTCCAGACAGGCAGGGGCGGTGGTCCGGGGTCACAGGTCAGCACAGGCGAGATACTCCAGATCCTGTCGTCCATGGCTCCCGTGCAGACACTGTCAGGAGAGCCACCACTCCCCCCAGGGGGGGAGGGGGGAAAGGGGACACCAGGTGACTAGTCATGAACAGACTTGGTATGAAAGATATGTTATAAAAATGACAGAAACAGATGTGAGGGAGAGAAAGAGAAGAAAGAACTCAATGTCTGTACTTCCCCCAGCATTCTAACTCCTAGGGCAGCCTAGACTGAACTGTGACTCATACATCATGTATACATGATATATGAGTCACATAATTTTTAACTAACCTGACCATAGTCTTTCTCAAACAGGAATGTTTTAAGCCTAATTTTAAATGTAGAGACTGTTTCGGCATCTTTAATATTAAAGGGAAGCTGATTCCATAAGACAGGGGCCTGATAACTAAAGGCTCTAGCTCCTACTGTACTTTTAGAAACCCTAGGAACTTTCAATAAACCTGCATTCTGAGAACGAAGGGTTCTATTGGGTTGGTACGGAACCAGATCATCTTTAAGATAAGAGGGGCCCATACCATTAATGGTTTTATATGTAAGGAGGAGGATTTTAAATTTAATTCTAGACTCAACTGGTAGCCAGTGAAGGGCACAACAGCACGTGACGAGGACAGAGCAGAATTTGAACCATCAACCCTTCGGTTATCCAATCTACCTTCTGGGTCATGACCATCCCATGGGAACCAAAAGTGTCATGTGTCATGAGATAACTTTTGTTGTGAGTTGGCACCAAACAAATATAATTAGATTTAATTTAATTTAATTTGTTATAATTCAAGTCTCACAACTTTTTAAGATTTGGTCAAAGGAAGAGACACAAAGATTCAGCAGCTCATATTGAAGTACACCAGCTGAACTGTGAGGAGAAATGTCCACTATTATTTAAAATAAATGTTTACATTCATGTAAATGACATTTGAACAAGTCGTTAGTTGGAACAAAGTCCAAATGCATCGACGCCAAAAGCCTGATATTGTTGAACACTGTTGAAGTGAGAGGGATAATGAATGAGTGGGTGCAGGAAGTCTGTCAGGATGACGCCCTGTTCCTCTTCTTCATACCCATAAATCATTACTCATCATTGTGGACAAACGTCACAGAGGCTCACCTGTCCCTTCAGCACCACTAACGACTCAGAAAGAAGATTCAAACTGTTGCTGTTGACCTGTGATTGATTCTTCTGAATAAAGGCAGAAGTTAGAACAGGTATACACACACACAGTGGGTGAACATAGGTTTGGCTTTTGCCATGAATACAAATAGGTAGTATTATAATACATTTTTATAAATCTTATCTCAAGCATCATATCCCTATTAATGTCACAATATGATAAGAATGAAGCCCATTACTGTTCACTATTATATAACTGCTGAATCAAAGATATATTGATAAATTAAAACATAATAGTAATACATTCTAAATTAAAGTATATAAAAAATAATAAGACATATGTCAGACATGTTCTGGACTGTGGGTTTTACCAACTGACTTAACCCTTGTGCGGTCCTTCGTAAAAGACACACTGGCTGTGTCCTACAATCGGGTCTTAAAAACCCAGATTCCAAAGTTCAGTTCCATAGACTCATCACCCCACCCCCCAAGGATATATTACTGTTTTCAGTAGTAAGCAATGGCATCCTACAGTACGTATAAAAAGGTACATTTGTGAACCACCGGGTCACTTTGACCCGAAGGACCGCACAAGGGTTAAACTGAAAGTACTGCAGTAGTACTGTGTTCCTGAAATACAAATTTAGATCAGGGCTTGTTTGTGGTGGTTTGTTCTTGTTTAAAAGACAATTTAATATGTGTTTTTACAGTTGCACAAACACATGTATCTCTATAACTTACTGACATACAGTATTATTACTGAAAACCTTAAAGTGGCAGCCCAAACAGACTGGTTCTATTCAGACTGTGGCACTGTTAGTCACCAGAGCCACGTGCCAGGGTGGACTCTCAGGCCAATAAGGAGGTGCAGCTCAGCATTATAATGTTCCAGCTGCAGTAGCACAGTGCAGCTACGCACTTAAAACCTGTTTCCTCATGTGCCAGTCACTGCACTGTGTTTATTTACATTCAGTCACAAATGTCTCATCATGACTGATTTCATTCATATTTACAGCTGATGTGAAGGAACTGTAACTATGAACATCCTTGTGAGAGAGTTCCAAATGTGGTCTGTTTAAAGTAGAAAGTGTGTCATGTTTCTCTTCTTCCCTCCAAGAATAAAGCCATGTGCTGCTACAGTGCAAGGAGAAGGTGAGGGAGGGGAGGGAGAACAAGAGAGGAGGACATTTGGGGAAAGAAGAAGAAGAAGAAGAAGCCTCCATTGTTGTTTTTTTACAGATACACATGCATGGACAGTTTCTATTTTCTCTTGCTCTATAGGGACTGTAAGAAGGACAAACTAGTTAACCTGTCATTTTAGAGACAACACTCTAGAGCATTAACAGAAACATTGACAAGTCGACACATCCACTTCCATAGCACAAGTTGACATGTCATATGTTATTCTTTCTCTCTCTCTCTCCCTTTCTCGGCGCATAAACACAAACATCATGCACGGCCATCTGAAGAGGCATCCGCTAGCTAACCTGAGTGATATGAGCAGCATCCGCTAGCTAACCTGAGTGATATGAGCGGCATCTGCTAGCTAACCTGAGTGATATGAGCGGCATCCGCTAGCTAACCTGAGTGATATGAGCGGCATCCGCTAGCTAACCTGAGTGATATGAGCGGCATCCGCTAGCTAACCTGAGTGATATGAGCGGCATCCGCTAGCTAACCTGAGTGAGATGAGCGGCACATATGTTCAATATCAGCAGCAGCTTTGTTTTGTAATTGTAATCATATATGTTGAATATTTGGCTTGTGATGCACAAACTGCCAGAGGTATTCCATCAAAATCAGCTCAATTTATGACTAAGTGAACATACCAGCACTGACATTGAAATGTCTGTGACTGCGTCGTGCCTGTTGGCTTTAATTGCTCCAGTGTTGATTTGAAACCATTTAAAGTGGCTGTGACATCTCTAATCCCTGCTGATTTAAATTTAGTTGTAGCTGCCTTTGATCACAGCGGTGCTCTGACATGTCTGACTGAAACAGTTAAGTCATAATCATGTTCAGTCCAGGTGATAATAGAATTCAGTGCAACAGGGAAAGTGAAGTTTGATGAGTTTGCAGGAAATGAAAAAGGGAATACGACAAAAACCAGTTTCACTATGTGCTTGCAGGACTTGGACCGACAGTGATTCTGATCAAATATGTTCATTATTCTTTTATCAATTGTTTTTGATATTAAGAATTCATGAAAAAAAAAAATTAAAATTATTCATTGACTCTCACATTCTCCCTCTGGTGGTGGTAAATTACACTTGTATCCGTAGTTGCCCTGGGGCAGACTGACAGAAGCGTGTCCCCAGCCCCTCTGGACATCACCAAACATTCACTGAGTGACACTGGAGACAAGTGTCTTTGCCAAAGGACACAACAGACTTATGAGAACAAAGGGAATGGGGTTTGGTCCTCTCTCTGCCCAGCATCAGGTCTGAGCGCACCAGAACTGTCCCCGTACGGGCCACGTTCGAAGGGGGGTACTAGGGGTCAAGCTAATGGGAGTCAGGTTGGGGTGGCTCACCCCCCCCCCAACCTGCTGAGTGTAAGCATATTACAACGCAGAAGAAAACAAAATGACCAGGGTTCCCTCAGTGGGTCTGGGTGGTGCTGGGTCCAGTTGCTACCTTTACAGCCCCCACTCTGCCCACAGAAATAGTGTCTCTTTCAACAAAATCTATCATTAACTGAACATCAAACCAACATCTCTAGCGTCATTTGTCAAACTTCCTGGGTATTTATTGGACAGTCAGTGTTGCAGAACACTTTAATGTTTCCAACATTAGTCCAAATGAACCATTTCTGTTGCTTTAATTTAAATTTTGGATCTCTGATGATCAAACCTTTTTTGCCTAAAACTCAGATCTCTGTCTTTTACTCAACTCAACAAAACCAAACATTTGCTTTCATGTAAAATGGGATCATCAGTTAAGTCTGTTCACCCAAACTTAGTGAGTCAGGGTCCCATCCTAGTGTCTGACTCAAGCGTGTTCCCTGAAGGTTTATTAGCTGAGGGCTGTCCTGAAGTAAAACTGTGGAAGGGTTGAGGGCTCAATTATGGACACTTTGAGCTCTTTTTGGCCACTTTGCAGAAGTCGGCATCTCCTGCAGACTTTACCAGAGGGAATATGACAGATGCTACTATGTTAGAGTCAGGGTTTCCAGTGACAGGCCTGAAGCAATACGTAACATAAACAAGGAACACACTGCTTTCCTAAAATGCAAAGAGAAACACTGTACGAATAACAATTTCAGATCATTCATAGAAATATGTATATATATATATATATATATATATATATATATATATATATATATATATATATATATATACATATATATATATTATCTGACAAAAAAAATTCCAAAATCCACAAACAAGCAAAGTAAACATATTTTAGTTTGTATATAATGAATGTATTATTTATTTAAACTTAACTGTATTTCGAGCCACAGACTAGGAATATTGCATTTTGCTGACAGGGTTAATAAGACAGATCAGTGTGAACTGTGGAATGTGTCTAGTGTCTAATGTTCTGTCCTTTGCTGTGACCCATGCTGTAATCTGAATTGCCCCTTGAGGATAAATAAACTACTCTGAATCTGAATCATCATCGTTTTCATTCTGTTGGAAAAGTCAAGAAAATGCTGTTGTGTCTTTTTACACAATTTAAATCCCTCGCAGTCTTTCACAGAACAACTCAGTATGTTTACATGTACTTGGAGAAATTGTAATTATTGCTTTACTCTGATTCAAATTGAAGTTTTCAAAGCCATGTTTACAACTGAGTTGCAGTATCATCAAATCGAACTGGAGTTTAAGAAGTCATACTAACCGAGTCAGATAATGTGATTGTAATCAAATTTCTCTGTGCATGTAAACGCCACCCAACCTTAGCTCAATTAAGCCTGGCCTGGACACGCCCCCTTCAGGAAGTGACCAGAGTCACCATGACAACATGTACATTACTGTAATAAATCAGAGTTTGAAACAGTTTGTACAAAATATACTGAGATGCTGCATGGTTGTGGCCCATATCTTCAGTATTGTGGTCCATATCTTCATGGTTGTGGTCCATATCGTCATGGTTGTGGTCCATATCTTCATGGTTGTGGTCCATATCTGCATGGTTCTGGTCCATATCGTCATGATTGTGGTCCATATCGTCATGGTTGTGGTCCATATTGTCATGGTTGTGGTCCATATCTGCATGGTTGTGGTCCATATCGTCATGATTGTGGTCCATATCGTCATGGTTGTGGTCCATATTGTCATGGTTGTGGTCCATATCTTCATGGTTGTGGTCCATATCTGCATGGTTGTGGTCCATATCGTCATGGTTGTGGTCCATATCGTCATGGTTGTGGTCCATATCGTCATGGTTGTGGTCCATATCGTCATGGTTGTGGTCCATATCTGCATGGTTGTGGTCCATATCATTCCAGGATAGGGAATACTCAAGTGTAAAATTACTTCCTCCTTAACACGTGAGTATTCCCCGCCCTAGAGTGTTTATTGACCAATCACAGTGCAGCAAGGGTCCGACAGTAGGAGGGTGTTCTGATCAAAAGTCAGTTTATTAAATCACACAACTTTCCAGTGTGTTTGTTTAAGAGATTGGAAAAATATTTAACATTTAAAATAAGTCAGGGCCAAAGGAAAAGGGGTCGTGTCTGGACCACTTCAACCAAGGGGGGGAAACCAATGCGAAATGCTGGGGACCCAGTTTAAGCCTAAAACACTTTTTAAAAAGAGCCAAAGAGGATCTTTGAAAGGAACGAGCCATAAAGATCCAGATCCCCCAGAAGAGCCAAAACTCCCATCTCTACAAGAAATATTCAGTTGTATTAACTTAAAACATTAACTGAGATTTTTAGGATAAATAAGTTATTTAAAATCAAACCTTTTAGTTCAAATAATGTGTTTCTTTACTTGTATAAAATTGCTATTTTAAGGTGAATATACTAATCAAAAAAGGAATAGCATTATTTAATACTGCTTAAAATAATTTGTTAATTGGGATAATAGTTTTTAATCACATTGGTAACATAATCTGTGCTTTTGTTTTGACGGGTAACAAGGAAGTAACCATAGTTGTGCCTACAGTCTTCACTCATGGTTCTTAAATCACAAAAATGAACACAAATCAGCCAATAATCATCATTAAACACATATAAACTAACATTTGAACAGTGACACAATAAACTCAACAACCCTCCTGAACCCCTGCTCATAAAACAACAAATGACCATTTTATTGTATGTTTTCAGTTTTATAATTCAAAAAATGTATTTGGTTTAGTAATGACATTGATTTTTATAAAACATAATAGAATAAATAATTAGCACTAAAAAGTAGAATTACAATCAAAAGCAGGGTTTACAGCGTGGAAATCCTGTGAGGCCATAAAACACAGACCTGCTTTTTAACCAGTAGCTTGTCTGCTAACATTTTATTGAATAAAACATGGTTTTCCTCACATACAGCTTGACTGTAGTAGTGATGGAGAAGTTACACTGACAAGACCATCATAAAATTACAGTTGAGTTTGAGAGCAATCATGTCATAAAAAAATGAACACAAAATAGGCAGAGTATCAGCATAAACATAAGGCAATTTCCTACATTATTATCTTATAATGAGACACCCAGTTCTCCCTAAACAGCTTTTCATTTCTGACCAATAAAGCAGTAGAATATTAAGCGTCTTCTGGGTTTTCCTTCCTAACCATGAAGCTCTGCCAGAGTGGGAAAAAAAAACACGATGAAAATGGTTTATTTAGTATTCTGTCATTTCTCTGTACTCAATTTTGTCGACACACTGGACCATATTTTGATCAGCACAAAGTGTGTGTGTATCTGTATGTTTTTGTGAGTATGTGTGACATACAGATTAAATACAAAGGCAGGGAATAAGGGAATGGGGAAAATGACGAAAGAGAGTTTAAAAAAAGAACCTGGCAACTGAGCCCAAACCTGTTTATGTAAACATTAATCTTAGCTAAACTGCTGATAGATTGGCTTTACAAACACACACACACACACACAGCAGCGAGGTAATAGCTTCAATCCCACCTCTCTCAATAGATATACTCCCATGAATACGACACACAGAGAGGCGAGGCCGCTTGTAATTAAGTTCTACATGTGCAAATCCAGTTGTGAAGCATTGCTTATGAGATCGGCTGTATAATCACATCACCCCAAAAGGGAGAGACCGCTTACTTAGCATTTAAATAGGTTCCTTCCCCTGGAATTCTGTGTGTGTGTGTGTGTGTGTGTGTGTGTGTAGGCAACACAAATATTGCACTTCACTGTATTTCATTATGTATGCCTGTGTGTGTACGTGTTTGTGTGTATTGAACAGAGTGTTTGTGAGAGATAGTATGTGTTTGCATGTTAAACACTGTCATATATACTGTATGTGTGTCCACATTATAATGTTATATATTAGCGTGTAGCATACATGTGTGTATTTGTTATGTTATGAGCATGTTAATATATTTTCACAGTGGCATGTGTAATCTCAGCTCCCTTGTGCAAATAAAATGGAAACATCCCTCAGCATAAATCATTAAATGGGTTAAAAGCTAGAGATAAGTTTATCAAGAGCTGTTCACATCCAAAAGCCTGGCAACAAGTACAAAATATATGATTGGTTACAAAATGTAAATGAATGAATGAATACACATTAAGACAACGTGCTCTTTTTGTGGACAGTGTTTCTGGCTAGCGTTCCGAGTTTCTGGCTAGCGTTCCGAGTTTCTGGTTTCTTTTTGTCTGGCTTTGTCTTTTCGTCTGGTCTTGGTCTGTCTTGGTCTGTGTTGGTCTTGGTCTGTGTTGGTCTTGGTCTGTCTTGGTCTGTTGTTGGTTACTGTCATGACCTCCGCTACGGTGACCTTTCCCCCAGTCATCTCCATATCCACCTGGTCCCGCACTGCGCAGCTGCAAGCTGTTCCTCATCTGTGGCTATAAAAGCAGTAAGGCTTGCAGTTGCCAGTGACACAGAATGCTAGGAAGAGACACAGAACGCTAGGAAGAGACACAGAACACTAGGAAGAGACACAGAACGCTGGGAAGAGACACAGAACGCTAGGAAGAGACACAGAACGCTGGGCAGATACACAGAAAGTCTTGGCGATCACTGACTTAAACTTTTTGCACTTCATATAGGTGGACCATATGTCTGGAGTTTGTCCAGACCGATGGCTCTAAAACCTGTCTACACGTCTGTCATGCATCAGTCCGGGTCCAGTTTTAGAGCCGTGGACATATGTTCACCGACTGATGTTGTTCAGTTAAATTTAACAGAAAACTCTTTGCTAACGTTAGCCTTTGTTTTGTTCGGTTTAAAATGTTGATGCTTGTGTCTTGTCAGTGGACATTGTTACGTTACAGTGAACTTTAATACCAGTTGTTCATTGCTGGACAGACGTGTGTCTGTGTTGTTCCTCCACTGACAACATGATGACGTCATTACGACCCGTCGACTTGACTTCAACTTTATTGATGGATAAGTTGACTTGAAAAAAAACTGAAGTTGTTAATGCCCTAATGTGAACTGACTGATATGAAACTAAAACAACTAAATCTATGAATATACACGAGAACAGCTGTAGAAGAACTGTCCACTGGACTGACCAGGGTGTATAAAGGGTTAATTTACCTTTATCTTTGATGAACGTGGAAATATGAACAGAAAACTGTTATTACTGTGGTTAATTATTAATCAGTGTGAACACTCACATCACTATTACTCTAAATGTTATTAGTGTGGATGGTTGGGACAATTCTAATTAGGAAATTAATGAAAGTCAATAGAATTTCCCACATGTACGTATGAGGACAAAGCTGGTCCACACACTGCAAATGACTGAAGCTTTAGGGTTATGATGGTCCAACCTTCTGGCTGTTCTGCATTCTGCTGGTGCTGCTTCAATTACAGGAGTCAGCAGAGTGGGTGAGTCATCAGCAGTGGCTGCACCTGAGAGGTGGGAGTGGCTAAGACTAGATGTAGTTTGATTTTTGGGAGACTATGTCTGTATTTGGACCAGCATTCTCCTTCCTTCCCATATTTGTGTTTTTGCTTTAAAAGCCCACCTTGCTTCATTAATAAAACATGTTCTGAGCTGCAACTACACTCTCGAAATAACACGTTTTGACAGAAGCACAAAGTTTTTAATGTCTTTGTTTGTTCTGTAGAGATTGAATTCCAAAATGGTCCACCTAAACAAATTTTCTCCAAGCAGTATTCAACAAATGCAGTGTCACAGTAACCAACACAGGTAACGTTTGCCCTCAGTCCAGAATGAACATGTAAGGGGAGGGAGGGAGGGAGGGATGGATGGATGGATGGATGGATGGATGGATGGATGGATGGATGGATGGATGGATGGATGGATGGATGGATGGATGGATGGATGGATGGATGGATGGATGATGGATGGATGGATGGATGGATGGATGGATGGATGGATGGATGGATGGATGGATCACTTACAGGAAATAACTTGGTTACTTCAGCAGAGAAGAGCTGCAGTACCAGGCTGCCAACCACAGGTGCCAAATAAGAATTCCATGGAATACAGGACAGAATATAAGCACTTACAATATAACACAGACAGACAGACAGACATTGTAGACACAGAACATGTGGACACATGATGGAAGTTTTTGAAATGATTCCAGGTTGGGAAAACACAGAAAAATTAGAGTTCAGAAGCAGACACAGATTGGGTTATGGGGGGGGGTTCTGTATGTAGTGCAACGTCCTTGAGGTGTGTGTGTGTGTGTGTGTGTGTGTGAAGACAGGACCTCCTATCAGTTCCTCTCCTGTGTTTTAACCTTGAAGGGTTAGTGGGATACATAGTAGAACCTTTGAAAAACAGCTGCGTATTCAGCTCTGGGAAGAACTTTGATCTTACTGTTTAATTTAGTTCAAACTTAATGTAGTTGTAACTGGCCTCAGTGATAGTTACAGTCCTGTGGGTTATGTGTTCACTTGTGATGTTGAAGGTTTACTTTAAAACTCAGGATTTCATTGTGTCAGTGCAGTTTCACCACAAAGATAGAAAGACAAGGATGTGTGTCTCATCTGCAAACTGTCCCAGTGGAACAGGGTTCTGTCAATAGTGTAGAATTTAAAGGGCTGCAGAGGGAAATCAGAGTTAATAATCTCTCTTTTCATGAATATCTTTTGAAAGTGCAGATTTCCAGTAAATGGAATGTTCAGGGCATTGGTTTACTCTTAGAAGTACAGTAGAACATGCATTGTTCAGTTTCTGTATCTTACTGTTTTCCACTGGGGATATTGTTAAGTCATTGAAACATAATGTCATCTTGTGTCCTGAAGCTCATCTTCTCTGCTCCTGCTCGGGGATTTGGCCTTCTCAAATGCAACAGTTGCTCTATTTTCTTCCCTCCCTGTTTATTTCACAGAGTCTGCAGCACAAAATGACTTGGCAGCGTTCCCTTTGCGAAGAGCCCGGGTCTTTAGAAAATGGATAACCTAATGGGTTTTACACCATGTCACAGTACTTAGTCTTGTCAAAAAGTGAGAATGGTGCTGCATGATGTTCAGAGGTGTCTGGTTGGAGGAAGCCTGACTGTCGTACAAAATGATGGTTTGACATGAAGGGACTGGACACAGTTCTCACACTGTCTGGCCTTTAGACAAACCTCCTCAACACTGACATTTGCTGCAACGTTGAAACTGTGAGAGGTTCATTTGCCAGATCCCAATAGGTCTGTGGATGGAGGATAAAAATACATCTCTCCTTTTAATGGATGTAATCAGCTGTAGAGTTTTTGTGTTGATAGTTCCTTCTTAATGGTATGAGCCAGACAGGCTGGAGGGAGGGAGGACACATATAAGGACACTTTGTTATTGTGAAACAATCTCTTTTGTATAATACTATTTATTTTTATTCTTGTACATACTATTTTATATTTTTATATTTTATATCACTACTATTCTAAGAGTGACACCACCTGCCGGAATAGAATTCCATGTGTGCAAATGTATCTGGCGAATATAAACGATTCTGATTTTGATTCTGATTTGAATGATGGGTCAGAGGAACTATGATATCACCACAGCCCCTTCACAACAGCCTCGCCACTCCCCATTCAGTCCCATTATAGCAGCTTTTTGGCTACAGTTCCACCAGAATTCTGCTGGGGCCAATCGATGGAGTGTAAAATGAATGGGGCCCTATAGAGCTAGAAGCTACAATTGTGTATTTCACCTAATAGGTAGGTTTCAGTCATGTGACTGTGGTGACAATGCAATTTCAGCTGGAGGGCAGGAAGTAACCATGGAGGCTGTCGCTGGAGGAAACCATTGAATACAGCGCTTATTGTTTTAACACTGTTACAGTGTTACAGTTATTGTATGGAGTTAGATCCAGTATCAAAACACAGATACATACAGTTAGGTAAAAAAAATTTACCAGACATGACTCGTATCTTATGAAAATTAATGACTTTTCGACAGAACCCAAATATTTGCCAACAATTGAGGTTGTGGATATAACTAACTAGCTGATCCCACATACATCCTACTACACCAGCAGCAGATGAAAGCATAATAAAAGTTTGGAGTCATAGAACGTTTTTGTCAGCGGGTGGGTCCACAACCTCGGTACCAAAAGGCTCAGTGATAATTATGGTTTGGTCTTCGTTAGGGTGAGTGTTTTATTTGTAAAGATGCAACATCAAGATGTATTGAATGTTTGTTCACATTAGTCACTGCTAGCTGCTAATGTAAACAAACATGTAACTCATTTTGATGTGTCTAGGTAAACCATATTACAACAGTGTAAATGAACATTTAACCACAACCTAATCATTTATAGAACATCCACAAAAAAGTTAGCTTTCAAACATTCCTCTGAGGAAGTGGTCACTGTAGACACGGCCATTAGCATTAGCATTAGCATGAGCAGACTCTGCTCCTCTTGACTGCAAATGCAGATTTAAAATCCACTTATACAGTAATGTTTTTTTCTGTGAGCCTTTTCCATTTCTCACCTTTGTGAATGACAATCTTCGGTGCTCTAAAGAAATCTCTTTTCCTTCTCTCTACATAAAACATAGACATTTTCCCAACATAAAACTCACTAGGCTTCAGTTCCTTCCCTCCCTCTGAAAATTGCGTTTTTTTTTTTTTTTACTGAAAATACAGAAACTCAGAGTCTGACTGGAGCTGTCATTTAAACTTATCAATCAAAGTCAGACTTGGAGACAGTAAAGTTTATATTCAGTTTGAGATCTCATTTACTCCTAATTCCACCAGTGGTAATAGAAGGAGTGACGCTTATACATTGACAAATACTCTACATATTCTTTAAACAGATGCATTTATTTCAGCTGAATGATTAAAGGAGGAGGTCTGATCCTAGAGGGTTTTATGATTGTGGAGGTGATATTCTGGGAACCAGGGAGTCCACTCAGGTTCTGGAAATGGGTGCGGTCATTTATGCAGGAATGCTTTAGTAGGGAAGCAGTATAATGTATTTATGCTATGGTGCTGCTTTCTTTTCAGAATTATTGTGTTTCTGCAAATGGTGATAAGGCTGCGATGAGGACATTTCACTGACAAATTCCTTTTACACTTGGATTCTGAGAATTTTGGAAACAGCCTTAATGTGAAATGTGAATTATACTAGTTTGGTCTTGGTCTTAGGACAAAAAAATAAAGCTGCATTATTGTAGATTAGACAGTGTCCACAGGGGTGAGTGCACAATTTGTAAATGTGTGGTGATTTATTACAGCATATGGTCTCTCAGGTACTCAAGTAATGTTATTGTACTGGCAGTATCTATGTATATCATGAATATTATTACACAAACCATATGGGCAACATGCATCTCCTTTATTCTATGTTTAGCATGTAATTGAAAAAAAAAACTGAAGCTGCACTCCACTGCACTTGTATAACATGAGCACAGTGGTCCAGTAGCCCAAGCAACCTTTAACACCATAAGAGACATTTAAACCTGGTTTCCATGGAAACAAAAACACTGAAGCTGAAAATACTTTTTAAACATCTAAAATGACCCCCCCCCCCAAAAAAAAAAAAAAAAAATATATATATATATATATATATATATATATATATGCACACGACATAGCAATGTTGGTCCTCAAACATCATATTGAGCAGCTCTAATTAGAATGGAATTGTATGAACAACACTTGACTTACAGTGTAAATAAGACACGAAGCTCCGCAGCATCAGCGAAGCTCCGCAGCATCAGCGAAGCTCCGCAGCATCAGCGAAGCTCCGCAGCATCAGCAAAACATTAGTGCTTTTATTCCAGTGAAGGATGTGGGAAACCTATGGCTGTTTCTTGATCCCATGGTAGGATCCCTCAAGGATTCATTTACATAAAGCTATGTAATCACATTTCACTGGTGGACTCTTCCAAAGTCCAACGTCCCCCGAAGGAATAAACCTTTCATTTGGATACATTTTAAGTGTTCATCTATGGATCTGAGATGTCTCTATGATTATTCACAATCTGCTGTGTGATACTTAAAGGTGCCATTCCACTGAAAACCACTTTTCCACTTTTGTCCTTTGGAATCTGATGGGTCACCCAGAGTTACCATGGTGATGGATCACCCAGAGTTACCATGGTGATGGCTCACCCACAGTTACCATGGTGATGACTCACCCACAGTTACCATGGTGATGGTTCACCCACAGTTACCATGGTGATGGCTCACCCACAGTTACCAACACATGCTGTGTTTGCTGCAGGTGTGTCTCCTCCACTGGTGGATTTACCATCATTCATAGAAAACAACAGAGAAACCGGACACTCAGAAAAAGTCTGTCCACTACACGTCACCAGGACATTGGCTCCACCCCCATTGCAGTGAATCTGTCTCCGTCCCTTCCAGGAGGCTCATGGGGCCTGAGAACTGAAAATTATTTTATGATATTCAATGGGAAATAAAATGTTAAAATGGTATCTGGTTTGTCATGTGACCTGAATTACACATGTTGTACCTCATAATAATAGTGCTTTTTTATATATATATATATATATATATATATATATATATATATATATATAATTGAAAAAATCTATTTAAATAACACTTTTGAACCCCTTATTTTTATCATATGTTGTTTTGTCAGTGTTTTTATGCAATTTGTTTTATCATGAAGAATACAGTTATGTATGTGTGTGGAAGGTGTTTATTTTATACGCTTGTTTTTACTCTTGTTTTGCACTAAGGATGGCACAGTGAAATTTCGTTGCATTTATGCCAGAGGTGTCAAACATAAGGCCCGGGGACCAAATGCGGCCTGCCAAAGGGTTCAATCTGGCCCATGGTATAAATTACACTGAATATATTAATAACAAACAAAAATCATTTTAATTCAGTTTCCATCTCAAATGTAGCAGACCAGTAAAATATGATGATAATAATTATTAATAATGAAAACTAGAGATTTTATCTTTGTTTTAGTGTAAAGAAGGAAAATTACATGAAAACACACACAGAGCCAGAGGGGAGGGGGGAGTGTTCCTTCACACATTCTGAGCCAATCACAGACGCCTCATCAGCGCGTCATGGACATGTATGAGGAAGTAGAAGTAAACTGTGTTGTTCCACCTCCAGTCATTTTTCTACCGTGAAAAAACAACTGGAAACAAAACAATCTGAACGTTTTTATAAATAGAACCAACACACAATGAATTCAATAACAATGAAGAACAACAATATTAATAAATAAGCATAGAATGACTCATTTAATAAAGTTAATATTAATAACCATAGAATGAGTCCTTTAATAAAGTTAATATTAATAAATAACCATAGAATGAGTCCTTTAATAAAGTTAATATTAATAAATAACCATAGAATGAGTCCTTTAATAAAGTTAATATTAATAAGTAACCATATAATGACTCATTTAATAAAGTTAATATTAATAAATAACCACAGAATGAGTCCTTTAATACAGTTAATATTAGTAAATAACCCTAGAACGACTCCATTAAAAAATGCAGCGAGATGAAAGACCTAACCATAACTGCAAATAAATCCTCAAAGGAAAAAAAAAAAAAAGTCCCTTGCTTTGCAAGTGCAAAATGCATTAAAATATAATTAATTATCTTATCAGGCAAGATAAGACAGGTTTATTTACATTTTATAGAGCATTCATACACAAAAGCAGTTCAGTGGTTTTATAAATAAATAAATGGAACATCCAAAGGAAAATAAAACCATAAATATTATAAATATTAATTAAAAGAGAATAAAACTTGATACAATCACACCAAAGGCAATAAATAATATGGTCCTTTTTGTCTTGAAATGTGAAAATAGTGAGCCACT
This sequence comes from Siphamia tubifer, assembly GCA_020466265.1. Classification (NCBI taxonomy): domain Eukaryota; kingdom Metazoa; phylum Chordata; class Actinopteri; order Kurtiformes; family Apogonidae; genus Siphamia; species Siphamia tubifer. The sequence goes on along the minus strand of CM035792.1, from coordinate 2,409,789 downwards.
GCCGCCCTAAGGATCTGGACAAGCTTAGCTTTTAATCAGTCACAGATAACATCCTCAAAAGCCATTTAAAATCACACAAATGTTAAATGTATTTTTTTTTTTAATTTTTTGTAATTTAGCAGCATCAAGGACATACAGTAAAAATAAAAAAAGACAGAACAGGGTAATGCTGCTGATAACTGTGTGCTAATAGATTTCCTTTGCTATTTATGGTGGAGCGGACCATTACTGTACATGTGCTTTCCATTCATTAAATGAGGCCCTCCCCTGCATGAATGTTGGATACACCTTTGCTCCTTGTATATAATCTTCAGTGTTTTCGAAGAGCTCTGCAGGAGGCTGCCATCATTGTCCTTTTTTCTGCCTCCTGGTTGATAATGACAGAGCAGAAAGTACAAGCTGTCATCACTACCCATCCTCTCTCCTGAAGACCATGGGAGGAAAGGAAAACATGAAAAGCACCTGAAAGCATCATTTGGAAAGATGTCTCCTATTTTGTTACTGTGTAGAAAGTCCTTTTTCATTGCTAGATTCTTCAGGCCTTTATTGGTGTTGTTACTGTGAGCTGCTTTTTTTTTTTTTTTTGTCCAAATGGGTTTTAAAGCCATTTGTGTTCTGTGACTTTGTGGATGGTGACAAAAGGAAATGGAGAATAGAGAGAATGAACAGGACAGACCATGGTGGTACGAAACAGGACCCTGCCTCCCCTGTTTGCTCACTGTGTCAGGAACAAAATTACTAACATCCCCACAACACGTCTTCATTTGCTAAACAGATGCTGCTCAATGCCAAATGGGTCATTACGCCAACTAAACTGTGTGTGTGTGTGTGTGTGTGTGCATGCTCTCTTCTTGTGCTGTGTGTGTTAAGTGCTAAATTGACTCGCACTATTGCATGTGTATATTTGCAGACTGTGTGGTTATGTATTATGAATTATTATGATGTATTGATGAGGACATATGGTGGCTCCATATGGGAGTGTCATGCTTTGTGAAGTCTCAATCCTGCGACAGATTGACTCTGGCTGATGTACTCCATTATTTTTCTTTCTTATATTCTTTGTTGTCTAGATTATGAGACTAGCAAAGTCTGACATTGGATTAGTTGAGTTTGTTTACACATTTTCCATCCACCAGTCATTTTCTTTTTTTGTCTTTGGGTGCATTTCTGCTGTCTTCTAAAATGCAAACTGTGGCAAACTTTACCTGTTCAGGCTGATTTAACCCCCACAGACCTGGGGTTGTAATATTTACAACATAACATTAGGCTCTTTAAGGGTTAAATACAGAGGTTTGTGATTGATTGATTGAAACCTTTGTTGTCCCCTCTGGATAAAATCAGTTGTCAAACAGCTCATAACATTTAAAAAAAAAAAAGGAAGACAAGCATGAAAACAGAGTTGACAATGCAATAAATAAATAAATATAAACACACTGCTGGTCCAATAAATATGCAGTGCAAGCCGGTAGTTTGCTAAAATGCATCATGTGCAGATAAAACGTCCCATGTCAGTTCCGGTCTCCCCGTGCTTGCAGGGCCTGGGTGTAGAGTCGGAGTGCAGCCTCTGTTCAGCCTCCACCTCCAGGCTGACCCGGTGCCCACCACAGACCTGGCCTTCAGCCTGGTAGCGTCCTGGCACAGATGTTGGCCCCCCAACAGGACACGGCCAACAACAGGACACTGGACCACTGACTGGTAGAACATTTATCAGTAGCCGATAACAATCATTAAACGATCTCAGCCTTCTCAGGAAGAACATCCTGCTCTGCCCCTTTCCTGATAAGAGCCTCTGTGTTGTCGGTTTAGTCCAGTTTGTTATTAACATGTACCCCCAGGTACCTGTAGCAGAGTCCTGCACGGGTTCGGGTAACTGCGGGTGACCCGCAGATTTTCACGAAACGGGTGAAAAATTGTTCTTTAGTTTGGACTTGTATAGATGCCTCCTGTCGGCTTCCTTCTTCATGCGTTTTTCAAGCGTGTGTGTGTGTGTGTGTGTGTGTGTGTGTATGTGTGTGTGTGTGTGTGTGTGTGAGCTCACGTATAAAAATAGTTTTTGAATTTATTATTTGTCTGCTCCTGTTTAACAACATTTTTATTTGGCTCTGCCTTGGCTATGTCACTGTTCACTATATTCGTGGCAATAAATGTTTGTATTTAAGTTTGACATTTTCTTCCGGGTTCAGGTCGGATATCGGGTTCATTTATAGCGGGTCGGTTCGGGTGCGGATTTGTAATTTTTTTTAAATCGGAAAACGGGTCGGATACGGGTTTGACCATGACAGGTACGGGCGGTTTGTCAAAATCAGAACCGTGCAGGACTCTGACCTGTGAGAGTCCATTCTTTCCACTTCCACTCCCTTGATGGTGATGGGAGCTGAGGTCCCTCTCTTCCTTCTAGTTCCTTAGTTCTGCTGGTGTTGAGCAGAAGGTGGTTGGTGTCGCATCACTGCACAAGGTTCTCCACTAGGGCCTTGTACTCCTCTTCCCTGTCATCTGTGATGTAGGCCACAATAGAGGAGTCACAGAACTTCTGTAGATGCCACTGGTGTGAGCTGAAGTGGAAGTCAGAGGTTTAGAGGGTGTGTCTTTAAGGGTTAACATTTGGGTCTTTAAGGGTTAAATATGGAGGTTTGTGTCTTCAGGGTAAACAGTCTGGGCCTCTGGGGGTTAATGCAGACATTTTTGGGCATGGTTAATTTTTATAACCATTTGCTCCCTCACGCTGCCCACCTCCTGTAGCCACTTTTATTGTCTCTGCAGCTGAAGAAGGACCCTGAACAACCCTGTTGACTGGATGCTTAACTGAACCCAGGCTGGTGAAAGGGCTAAGTCTGTCCTTGTTCATGCAGCCCTCCACGTCCATTGCTTTAATCACCTAATGTTCAGGGCCACTGTTTCACAATTTATGTGGACCGTAAACTGATGACGTTCACCATGTCCAAGATGATGGAGTCATACACACAAATATCTGAGTTAATTTTCCAGTATTGAACCAAACTCTCAACAGCAGGAGCTGAAGTTACATTTCATAAAGTTATTTTAACTCCAAAGGATTGAAATATGAAAAACAGTTGGTATTATTGAGGAGTGTTGGATGTTTAACTCTAACTCTCCAAATTTCACATAACCATTTTCTTGTCCAAGTTCATGGTAAACCACGCTTGGTTGCTCAGTTTTTGTTGAATTTTTCTGTAATTTGTGATTTTTAATGTTAATTGTATTAAAGATGTTAGCTATTGTTTGACGTCCCAACTTCAATAAAATGTTTTGAGCATATATGGCATGTTTGCCATATTGCATTGTGGGTATTGGGTAATTGTGTAGTATTTTGGGAGCAGGGGTTAATTAGGATTGTTGAGTCTCCAGTTCATCTCAGGACTGAACATATATAGACAAACAATCACTGTCACATTCACACCTATGGGTGATTTAGATTAACTAGTTAACTAGTTAACCAATTAACCAATTAACCTCTCAGTGCATGTGTTTGAATGGTGGGAGGAGCCAGAGTACCTGGAGAAAACCCACGCAGACACGAGAACATGTAAACTCCACACAGAATGGTCTGGTGTGGGAATAGAACCAACAACCTTCTGTCTGTGAGGCACCAGTGTTAACAACTGCACCACCAGTGTTAACTACTGCACCACCAGTGTTAACTACTGCACCACCAGTGTTAACTACTGCACCACCAGTGTTAACTACTGCACCACCAGTGTTAACTACTGCACCACCAGTGTTAACTACTGCACCACTGTGCTGTTTTGTGTTTTCAAGAACAGTACCATGAGTGAGGATGGTAGGCACAACAATAACTGTCCTGAGAGAGAACTTACTTTTATTTTGTTTAAAGTAAAAGCACAGCTCGTGCTAATATCTTCCACTGAACAAACTTCCTGGCAAGTACTAACCTGCCTTTTACTATATTAGATGGTTAGACATTTTGCACTAATTAACCATTTTTAATTCTGTTTCTGGGATACACTTTTATTGGCACTTCTAGAGAGCCAGGTTTTCATGTTTTTTTTAAAATGATTAATAGTTTACATATTATTTCATAACATTTAGTTTTATTGACATTGTTCAAGCACTTTGGCCAGTACCTGAGGTGTAAAAATACTGCGTAAAGATGCTTTATGAATAAAACTTTTATTACAACCAGTTATTAAACAATCACAAATACCCAAGTGCCACTTAAACAAAGTGATCCAAAAATAAATGAAACACTTAGAAATACAAAACACCCACTACAATTAAAAACAAAGTATTAAAGTAGCTTCATAACAAGAAAAGGCACCACTTGAATACAGTGCTATTAAATTAAAACTATGGAGGATAAAAAAAGACATGTCAACAACACAACCTCTGAACAACTAGAACTAAAGCTCTCATTATTGACAAACACTCGGAGTCTCAGCTTGGAAGGGCTTCAACTGTCCTCTCACTTATAAACTGTCCAGGTTTTGAAAGCATCATCTCTGAGGGGACACATGTCACCATCATGTGTGTGAGCTGTGGACAGATCAGTGCCTTTGTCTCCCACCGCCTCAGTGGTTGAGCACTGCGCTGGAAAAGAGGCTCCTCCAGGTGGGACCTGACCTCCAGAACAGTTACAGTGTCTGTGCTCGACCACTCCTCAAAAACACCTCCAACAGCTGATGCTTGAGGCTCCTCCAGCTCACGTGCCGCTCGAATAACAGTGTAAAAACTGTCAGCTTTATACTTGCTGATGTGCAACGAGAGCGAGGAGGAGGGAGAGGGAAGGATGAAAAAAAAACAAAAAAAACCCCACTCCCATTGTTCCCGTTGTTCACTTCAAACAGCCAACTCCAACACAACACTAATGCCAATAAACAAGAAAGATACTTTTTGAACAAAAGTTTATAACAATATTGTCCCATTTATTCTGTGCTCAGGACCATCCTAACTGGTGTAATATGAACACTTGTTTAGATTTAACAAATGACTCTATACACTAGAATAGAATAGACTTTATTTGTCATTTGCATAGACAAATGACAAACAGACATTCTTCCTGATAAAAAAATAGCAACATATGATAAAAATAAGGGGCTCAAAAGTGCTATTTAAATAGATTTTCTTTAAAAATTAAAAAACGATTTAAAAAAACATGTATGAAGGGCATGTTACATTGGATAGACTTAAGCAGATGATGTTATATTTCTGACCCAGGTACCCCACTGTGGTCGCCATCCTTCCAGGAACCCAGCTCTATCTTGACAAGTTGGACCTTCTGGTTTTCAGGCTGTGACGGACCGTGTTCCTCCTCCCTGTTGTCCTCATGGATCTGCTGCTCTACCAATTTCAACTTCTGTTTTGGCTGAAGGACAGCCATTACGGTTGGCTGATTAGTGACTGACTGACTTTTCCAGGAGTCCCTTCTAGGTGTTTGGGGGGGCATGCATGTCACCCAGCAGGGGAGTTTTCTGGTTTTTCTGATGCACTTGTTCATGTGTCAGTGTTGATTTGGCGGTGCTTAAATAAAGGTCAGATTCACCTTCATCTCCTGTCTTCGCTCCATCCTGCCACACAATGACCTTTTTCTTTCCTCCTTTGGTTTGACAGAAAGGCTTTAGTTCCCACCTGGAACAAAAGTAAAACATGTTTTAGGCAACCATTTTCACATTACATTTAGGCCTACAGCATTCAAAAGCCTCACAAAGGACAAAGATTGCAAATTATCTGAAGCCAGACATCTTATACACATCAGTTTCCCTTTGGTGGCTGTACTGTGTTAAATAAAGATTAAATAAATAAATACATTTACACGGGTAACCACAGTAGCCCACTTGGGATTTAACCATTTATTATCAATCAAATGTTGTCAGGGTCTTCAGGCACCAATAATAACTTGTGAACCAGTGTCCAAAATCTAAATGATTGATAAAACACTTGGGGACTCCTGAAGGTGCTGTAGGCTACAGCCTCATCTGACAATTCAAACCATTGTCTACATTCTTTAAATGCTTATGTGGCACACAAGACTTTTTTCAAAGCTTTAAAAATGTCAATGGCATGAATATTCTAATTTTATAGTAATGATCATTTAAAAAAATATTACCAGTGTGACCTTTTCTCTCTTGAGCCAGTGCTGAGACTGGCCTGATGTGAAGCACTTTGTGCTACAGTACCTGCACTATGTATGAAAAGTACTATATAAATAAAGTCTGATTGACTGCTCGTTGTGGTATTTGATTTCATGCCGGTTGTGTTGAACAGTAGTGTAATTTATTGTGCTATACTGGGTTTCACCATAAGGAGGCAGTGGTGACACATGAGGACAGTCTGACTTACATTAGCATTAGCATTAGCCGTGTTTACAGAGTCAACAGACAAGTGACACCACAATATAAAACTGTTGTTTTAAGTACAAAAGCATTCTGTAAATAATATTACAATACGTTGATTTAAGTGTATGGCTGTTTTATTTGTTAGGAGCTAATGTTGTTAAGAGTGCACCATAACTGGCACTAGCTTCCATGGTGAGTACTGCTAGCTTCTGTCATTATTGTCATTATTTGGACTCTGTTTGGACTACATATCAGACGTCGCATAGCTGACGTCACAGCAGAATCTTTCCATACAAACTTTTCTAAACCGTATACCACCTTTTCTATTTTTCATTTGTAAATACCTGTGTGCTTTGTGTCCCGGTGTAATCACAACACCATTTCCACATGTTCCCTCTACCGCTTCCCGGCTGACGAGAGCTTGTCCCGCATGCTGGCTCTCACTCGACCAACTATCTCTCCCCAGGAGTAGCTGCCACTTTCCACATGCCCCGATTTAAAGTGGGTTTTCTCCACGTTTGATGCTCTTGCCTTCGTCCTGAAAGAAGGAGGTGAAGCTCGCCAAAGTCACAGCCATTTTCAAAGAGTTTGATGGTGAAGCTTGGTGGTGACGTCATATTTGTGAGACGAACGTTGTAGTCCATTACTTACTCTGACATAAAACCTAACGTAACTTTGGATGCCTGTCCAAAGTCAGTGCTTTCTCAATGTGAAAATGGATCTTTAAAATTCACAGACATCATATGTGAAAACCGTAGCACATTTCAAACGGGACCAGAAAATTACTTTTATCCCTCCATTGACTCGCGTTCATTTTTTTTATGGCACTTAGGTCCCATTGCCCGGAAATCAACCGGAAATGGAAACGCGTCACTTAGGCTCCCTATGGATTCTTCTCGCACTCACTGGACTCCATTTTTGCTACGTAACGGAAGAGGAGGGGCCACCACCACTCTTGAAAGATTTGGAGCGTAGTCTCCATGCCTTCTGGAGCAAAATGCCGGTGTCCATTTTTTTTCCAAAGCTGGTGGGTATTTTGGCGGGCGATCGAGATATTTTGACAGCGCGTCATTTCCGGTAAGTGCGGACGAGGAGTGTTTTATTCGGAGCTACATTCGTACCCTATCCATGTAGTGTGTAGTGTTCATAGTGTATGAAAGGAAGTACACGACGGGGAGTGCGTGATTTGGAACACAGTGCGTGTATTATCCTCTAAAGCGGGTCTAGCTTGTGGTCTCGCCAGGGTCTGGGTCAGCAGGAAGGGTCACTACCCGGGGCCGTAGAACCGCTGTGCCGTCTCTCCCTACCGATGCGAAGGGAGGGTCGAGGCCACTTTTACGCGACGCGCCAGCGTGGGGACTGACGCACGTACAACAGGTGGCAGGGGTCACCTGTAGGTCAGCAACCCACCCAGCCCGTCTGGAAACACAGGATTCTAAGCACACGTGAGTCACAGGGTCTCCCAGAACCCCCACAGTGTGACCGGCTGAGATGATCCTTAGGACCCGCAGGAGGCCGGGTGCACGCGAGGACTCTAAAGGACCCCGATGTCCAAAACCAGAGGGGGCGACCCCCCCCCATCCCTCCCAGCAAATCAAACCCAGGTACATTTACGTTACATTAGCTTCGTATATTGAGTCAAGTGACACCGATACAAAAGTGTTTTGTGTTTAGTGTAAAGGTCATCCTGTGAACACACATCATCCTATTTGTCTTCATGTGTGTCAGTAACAGTTAGAAATAAAATGTTAAGGATATAATAGCAATATAAGACACATTAAGAAGCTTTTATTGTCTGTTGATGTAGGACTTTTTTTTACGTTATTTTTAAAATTATTTTATCTTATTGTTTTGAGTGTTAAGACTTTGTTTCACAAGAATCCAGTTAATAATCCAAATAATAAAATGTTTATTTTTTTATATTTTAAATATACTGTTGTTTCCTTTGTACAATATTATCATCATCTCTGTCAAGGAGGTTCTGTTTACGCAAGGGTATGTCCTTCCACTTTTCCTTCGCAACAATATAGTAACTAAAAAAAATGAATTGGATAAAAGAACAGGTGTTTAAAGTTTGGAGGTGATCTAGAACATTGTCTTGATACAGGAATCTTTTTTTTTTGTCGTAGTTGTCTGTATGCATTTATCCTCTTTATTATCGTAGTTCACATGAGTACCCTATGAAAGCTGGAGTTCTGCACTGTCCATGTGCTTTGTTTGTGATTGCTGATAATTTGGTGCGTGTTTATTGATTATAAGTTATCAATCGATTGCAGTCAGGGCCCCAGAACAACATATTGCATAATGGTATTAAGCAAAGCTAAAAACAGCTTTGCTTAATACCATTCTGTATTATTTAGTAATTGTATTCAATCTAAGTCAAAATTATGACATCAGATACCTATATATCACTCCATAAGGATTTAGTCGACTAGTTATAATGATTTTAAATTGTCTAAAACTACACTAAAATTCAAATAGTTTAGATTCTGACTAAAACTACATAATATTTTCATCTTCAGAATATGACTAAAACTAAATGACTTTTTATGTGTGTGAAAATTAACAGTGCTTATGATGTTGTATCTGTGCCACTGAAAGTGAAAAAGAAATGATTTTTTTAGGTGATCAGTGACATGTCTACATAACCCCTGCCCTTCACTCAGTTTGCATAAGTAGAGGAACAGAAGCTCATTTTCTGATTCAGGCCTATAGAAGATTAGTATTTATTTTTTGTTATTATTATTGTTGTATGGATTATTGTTGCACTTTGCACATGTTCAAAATAAATCATTCAAATAAAAAAAAAAATCTAATCAAATATTAAATGCGATTGGATTATAAGTCAAGTTTTCAGCAAATTATGGAAAGACTTCATCCACTGAAATAAATAAAATGTATTATCTGTGCAACATTTTATATTTGCTTTTAATTTGATATATAATCTGTATTAAATTGAATCATAGCTGTTTTGATGATGCTGCATCCAGACTACTGGTAGTTAAGCACTACACTTGGGTGTAGCATAGATGCTCTACATTTACATATGATGCTTTTATTTATATATATATATATATATATATATATATATATATATATATATATATATATATATATATATATATATATATATATATATATATAGACCCTTCACCATTTAAAGTAAAAACACAAACAAATAGAGAAATAATAAATCAGTTAACATAGCATCTAAAATAGCTTCATGACTGATGAGGTCATTGGCTTTAATATATGAAAGTGATTTCTTAATGCATTGCCACAGACAATTGTTGCTAGGATCAGGTTAATTCAGTTGACTGCTGTGTTAGCAGAGAAATGGCTTTACACTGTCATTTTCTGACATTATTCATCCCCTCAAGACAAAAAAAACAGGCATTTTAATGAGAAATTGAATATTTTATTTGGCTCTCCGGCTCTCATTAAGTTTCATTATGGGCTGCCCTTAAGCAGATCTGTTACAGAAAAAAAAATTCATTTCCCCTAAAAAGCACTGTGTAACAGGAATGCAGATTGGCTTTTTTTTTTTAAATGGAACTTGGTTTGAACTAATGTTTTCACTGTCAACATCCAATTAATCCAATCATAACAATAGAGATGTTGATGGACAACCGTGCTCTTTGTGTCTTTGTGAGTTACAGCATAGAAGATAATTTTATGTGACATGAGCATCTATATAAGATTTAAAGGTGAAAGTGGATAAAATCCGTCTTTTGTTACAAAGTTGTTAAATATTTAAAAAAAATATATGTCTAAAGGAGCAATATCAAGATTGTTTAAATATGTTCATATTTAAATTATGTCACATATGTGACCCCCCACCAGTAAACCAGGCATAAGTGTGTGTAAATCCAAACAGAGTTATGTGTGTATCTTGGTAGAGTGGAAACTAAGGTTTAAGATGGTGAAAAAATGATGTTTCTATCACAAGTAGAACCAAAGTTATGGTCATTTTAATATCCACATTTGGACATATTTTACAATTTGCATATTTTTAGATATTGTCCGTTAAAGTTTTGGACTGTTTTGGGGTAGGAAGTCCTTAGCAACGCATAATAATTTGTATCCGATTGACACAAATTGTTGACAGATGTTAAAGGACACTCTGATGGACATGTCACAGAAGTTTTATATATTATAATAATAGGACAGAAGTGTGACGTATTATAATCATTTGGCTTACACCATTGGACAGAACATTCAATATAAGCTTTTACCTCGTACCAAACACTTGGGTGTTTACCCACGGAACGGAGATCGTTTTGTTCGGCGAAAAGAGGTGGAAGTCGTCTTTGTCTTTGCTCAGCAATACCTGAACTTTTGTCGCCGCTTAAATAATTGACTCAATAAACACCTTTATTGATTGGATTTCAATGTAATGACCACAGGAAGTGAACATAGAGGTGTTAAGGTACCGTTTTTTGATAAGGTGTAAACACTAATAACAAATCACCTTCCAGCCTAAATTTGGCTGTAGCTCTGAACGGCTCAGCGCGACTTATGCCTGGTTTCGTGGTGGCGGGTCACATATATACTTCAGGGAAAACCTTGGGAAGCATGAATTCAATGATCAAGGTGATGTGACCTTCTATTATATATATATATATATATATATTACTGAGGTACATGTGAATAAAAAGAAGCCGCTCTAGCAGGGTTTTCACCAGGAATTTCATATAATGCAACGTTAACCGGGTCGACCCGACACACACGATGCGCATGTGCAATAGTCTTCATTAAATCGGCCCAGATCTCCGCCAGAGAGCGTCACACAGATGCTCCAGCTGCTTGTGATTCAGGTCACTATTAACAAGGCGTGTGAATCTTTCACTCACAAAATGATCTGATTCAAATCTGGATTCACAGACTATGATCCAATTCAGGGCGGTTCATAAAAATGAGTAAACGATTAGATTCAAACAGATTTCATTCAGTTTGATTCAAGACATAAATAAACCGAGATAGGCACCCAGTCGATTAAAAACAAACACACATGGTGTTATCTGTTAAAATATCTCTTTCAGAGCACCAACTGCAACAATAAATCTGTTTATTCACATAAATATGGAAATGTTACACAAGCAAATGTGCTCAAAACACAATCGTGTAACTGGAAAGGATCACAGTGTAACATTATGTTACCCTGAAATGTGCTGATGAGAAAGAACCCTGTCCTAGAGGTCAGATCTTTAGCCCGAGGCCGAAATTCAGGTCGGGTCGGGCCTAAAATGTCAATCATTACGTTTGGGTTGGACTCGGGCTTCTCTCTCGCTGACTTTTTTTTTTTTTGGTAATTAAGCGAGTGCGCATCAACATCTGTCTTTCCCTTTCATTGTCTGGACTCTTATTCTGTGTTCCAGCTTTATTTCATTGTATAAATGCATTTATAATGATAATAAAAATATGTAGATGATTTTAATCTTAAAAAATCTTGCGTTTTATTTCTGCCAAAAATACTATGGGATGAATTGAAATTTTGGGTTTGCTTCGGGCTCGGGCCTGCAAATCAAGTTAATTGGTCGGGCTGGGTCGGGCTTTAATGCCTGCGGGCCTGGGTCGGGTCGGTCTGGATTTTTTAGGCCCAATCTTAACTCTAGTTTGTCCAGGTACCCTATGGCCACGGTTTTCAAACTGGGGTCCGCGGACCCCTAGGGGGACGTGGCGCATGTCCAGGGGGTACGCGAAATTATTCACGGTTTTGTTTTTTTTTTGTTTTGTTTTTTTGTGCTGTTTTATTTTGAAATGCGGAAGTTTTATTTTGTAGCGAGCGGGCGGAAGTAACAGCGCTGTTTGACGCCAGCTTGACTAAATTGAGACGGAGCGAGTCACAGGCTATTTTTAGCCACCCTGCAGCGAACATGGATCGATTTTTGTGTCCGCCAAGTTCCTCAAGAAGTGGTAAAAGAAATGACAATGAAAATGACAATGACAAAAACAAACGCCCTAACCCTAAAAAGAGAAAGTACATTGATAGTTATATTGAGTTTGACAAGATCATCCCTCTCATTAAGTCTCTGTCTGTCTGTCTGTCTGTCTGTCTGTCTGTCTGTCTGTCACACACACACACACACACGGTTTTGTGTGTCTTTTGTTCTGTTTATTATTTTAAAATTATTTAAAATTGTTGTTTCTGAAGTGTTCATTTATATTATAATACCTGAACATTTCTCTGGTTTGCACAAAAGCACTATTAAAAAAGGTTATCATTGTTTCATAATAATCATTGTTGAAGTGGTTTTTTATCATTTTCAGTATCGCGAGGATGAGGGGGGACATGGAAAAATGTCACCCCTCCAAGGGGGACCTGGGCCAAAAAAGTTTGAGAACCCCTGCTTTAACTAACTTTACCACCGAGATATTTACTTACATTGTTTCATTGTTTTTCTATTCAGATAACCAAGACAACACACTGCACATACATGGTGTACTTAGATGGGAACATTATGACACATTTCCAAACATAAGCACGTGTGTGGACCACTCATTACAACCACTATGAATAAAACACATGATAGATTTAATTCCGTTTGAACACATAATGATAAAATAAATGTAAAATGCAGATAACAAACATCCTTACAGGAATGCATATGCTGTGTAACACATAGACCCACATCCTTCTAAGACCACTGTGGTCTTAGAAGCTCCACACTGAATGTGATGTTATTAGAAGTGGCTTAATGGTGCCATATTGTGTCCCTTCATAGCTACACACACACAAACTCATATTAAGACAGACTCAGGACCCAGACCAAACCGTATGAATACAATGCCTGCACACACACATTGTAGTAGCATATACTTCAGGGTTGTCTGTTTCTTCCTCCATGTCTTATTTATTTATATAACAAGGAATATATGTATTCATAAGCATCACTACTCTGGAGGCTATTGTTTCATTTTCATGCGCTGCCCTTTGGTGAAAAAGACCTAATGCACATTTGATACCCATGGTGTAAAAATTCAAGAGACAATGACCATATTGCAACATGAAATATACATAGAACAACTGACGGCATAGTGTAGGAGCGTATTGTATAGAGTACATAAATCAGGAATGTTTTACTTGTTTAAGACATCATTGATCTTTGTAAATGTGATGTAAATGATATAATTGTAAGAAGCGGTGAATTCATCCAAGCTCTGTTAAATGAATATGACTCATGCAGTGGAGTGAGATGGAGATGGCTTAGGTGATGTTATTACTGACTATAATGGTCAGTGAATTATTTTTTTTTTTGGTCAGTTGATGTCGGACTAAATCAAGGGTGTCAAACTCATTTTAGTTCAGGGGTCACATAGAGCCCGATATGACCTGAAGTGGGCCGGACCAGTCAAATAATAATGATAGAAATAAAATGATATAATAAAAATGTTATTTTCAGTTTCCTTAAATAACATGAACAACTGGGGGGAAAACCATACAAAAGGGTAATGTTAATAATATTCTACTTGAGTTCATCATTTACACATGTGCATGTTATAATGTATATTACAATAACACATACACAAAACATTTAGTAGACATTTGAGGTGGTTCATATTTATGGTAAAAGGATAGTTTGCAATTGTCAATATTTTCATGTCATTTTACTTTTTTATACTAAAACAAAGAACGTGTGCAGTTTTAATTATTCATTTCTTATCATGACAATATTTTACTGCTCTGATCCACTGTATCCTACTTTAACCTGGACTAAATGTAACTTGGAAGTGATTTTGACACCAGCTTCAGTCTAATTTTATGCATTTCACAAATCGATCCCAAGGGCCACATTGGACCCTTTGACGGGCCGGATTTGGCCCCCGGGCCTTATGTTTGACACCTGTGGACTAAATAATGATTTAATTAACTTGATGGTGAGATATAGAACATACACATGGATGGGTCACAAAGTGATGAACATGAGTTATGTATGAGCAGAGGTGGTAGAAGTACAGCTACTAGTGTGTAAATATACTCTGGTAAAAGTAGAAGTACTGATTCAACTCCTTTACTTAAATAAATAAATTTTTTTGCCATGAATGCAATATTATTTAACCAGGAAAAATCTGAACATTTTAAAAAATATCTAAAATAAAGCTTGGCACCTTTGTTTAGGCTGTAATCATGGAATGATATTTTATGATTTTCTGCCTATTTCACATATTCTATTTTTAATATGTGTCTAAAACATGTTAACATAAGTGTTAACATGTTGGAAGTAAATGTTCCATTTAAAGTGGTTAAAAATCCCTTTGCTGACAAACATGTGTAACTCATCACCTGTGTGTGTGTGTGTGTGTGTGTATATGTGTGTGTGTCTGTGTGTGTGTGTGTATATGTGTCTCTGTGTGTGTGTGTGTGTATATGTGTCTCTGTGTGTGTGTGTGTGTGTGTGTGTGTGTGTGTGTGTGTGTGTGTCCGCGTGTCCGTGTGTGTGTGTGTGTGTGTGTGTGTGTGTGTGTGTGTATATGTGTGTGTGTCTGTGTGTGTGTGTGTATATGTGTCTCTGTGTGTGTGTGTGTGTATATGTGTCTCTGTGTGTGTGTGTCTGTGTGTGTGTGTGTGTCCGCGTGTCCGTGTGTGTGTGTGTGTGTGTGTGTGTGTGTGCGTGTGTGTGCCCGTGTGTGTGTGTGTATGTATATGTGTCTGTGTGTCTGTGTGTGTGTGTGTGTGTATGTATATGTGTGTGTGTCTGTCTGTGTCTGTGTGTGTGTATATGTGTCTGTGTGTGTGTGTGTGTGTGTGTGTGTGTGTGTGTGCGTGTCTGTGTGTCCGTGTGTGTGTGTGTGTGTGTGTGTGTGTGTGTGTGTCCAGTCTGGTCTGTAGTGATGTGAACATAAACCCAGTCTGTAATCTGGGTTGACTGGCATCAGTTGATTGATGTTGTGCTGAATGCTGAGCAATAGGCATCGATTTGACCCTTTTTTTCCCCTCTTGTGCTGTGGGTGTAAATGCGTCCCATCCAAACCTCTTTGCCCTTGTATTGTCTTTCTCTTACCATTTTTTTTTTTTTCTAAAACTGGCTGGTTTTACCGCAATCTTCCTCACAATGCGTTTGTGTTCCCTTGACCCTTACTGTTGTTCTGCAATGCAACCTTTTGTGAGGATATTTTTACTTCTTTTCTTACATTTCATCCATCGATCTCCCGCCGTTCCCTCGTCTGCTGTAGGTGTAAGTATGTCCCATTGAAAACTCTCCACCCTTGTATTGTTTTTCTCTCGCTCACTACTTTTTTCTGTCTCTGCTTTGTCTTTTTCATTCTTTTCTTTCCTGTCAGATACTGTCCCCCCATCTGTCTCTCTCTCTCTCTCCCCCCTCTCTCCCCCATTCCCCTGTCACCGTCACCCCTCTAAGAGCTGTGACCATTTTAAGGGAAAATCTATTTCTCTTTCCTCAGATTATCACATCGCTCTTCTTGGTAATTGAAGCGGGCTGACTAGTCAATGGGATTGTATTGGAATACAATATGGTGTTGAATGAAGCAGTGGAGGATCAGGAATAGCCAGAGGTAACACTAATACTGTCTGAGTGTTGTACTGCGCTATAAAAGACACATTACTCAGATTTTTAACAAGGCCTCGCTTGATAATAATTACTTTACTAAGCGAGGCTTTCTCTATCTTCTTGCCTTTTCAAGCTTTTACTTCCCTCCTACAAAAAAACCTGATAACGTCCAGCTGTATCATCTGCCTTTTTTATTTATTTATTATGTTTTTATTTTTCATAAGATTCTCCTTTTCAGCATGAATCTTTTTCTTTTTATAACAAGAGTAGCTTTTATAGTCGTAGTTAAAGGCCACGACTGCAACTGTAAAAGTCATCGGTAACTTTTAAAAGTAAGTCATGAGCAGAGGTAGAAGAAACGAAGTACAAGTACTTTATTTACTGAACTTAAGTATCATTCCTTTTTCAAAATAAAACCAAAAGTAAGACAAATGAAAAAAAACCAACAACTTGTTTGTTCATTATTTGTTTCCAAAACCAAAATGAAAAAACTAGTAGTGACGTGTTGTTGTTTTTTTCAGTTTTCCTTTTTGTGTTTCAATAAATAATAGAAAAAATGGAAAAACAGCCATTTCCTGTTTTTTCCAATTTTAACTTGAAGCAAATTGAGTAAAGTTTAAATTTACACCACCTTGTGTACTGTTATTCCCAAATTATATATGTATATAATTTGGGAATAACAGTACACAAGGTGGTGTAAATTGGTAATTAAACAATAACTTAATGTCTCGAGCACTGTTGACTCCCCTCTGTGGGGTTAAAAGATATAAAAAAATAAATAAATACATGAATAAAATAAGTGAATGAATAGAAAAATAAAATAAATAAAATAAAAAATAAGAGCAAAATGCAGACAACTTAGAAAAAGGAAAGAAAAAGAAAAAAAGGGAAGAAGAAAAAAGGGAAAAGAAGAAGAAGGAAGGGAGGAAAAAAAGAAAACAATAAACAACAAAAAAAACTCTATTTGTTACCTACTTTCCTATCTGCTCATTTGTTTTTAGTTGTTTTTTTTTTTGTATATATGTCTATGTTTAGTACTTCAGTTATTGATTATTGGTATTGTTATTATTGTTATTATTATTATTATTGTTGTATTGATTATTGTTGCACTTTGCACATGTTCGAAATAAATCATTCAAATCAAATCAATGTTTTGCTAAGGACAGAACTTTAAAGTAATTTTTTTTTGACAATAGTACTGTAAAAAGGTATGTATGTAATATAATGTTATCCAATGTTTTAAGTTACGCACAACAACGGATTTAACGTGTAATACTGAGACACTTGGGTGGGGATAAACATTAAACCTTTGTATCATTGTATAACAGAGTGTGTAAAAATGCTATGCTAATGTGATAATGCAAATTTAAAATCATCAGAATGTGTTGTAGGTGGAGACCTCGTATTAGTCCGTTGAGGTTTTCAATTCAATTCAATTTTATTTATAAAGCCCTAAATCACAACAAAGTCGTCTCAAAGGGTTTTACAAAAACACAATCAACTACAGAGATACATGAAAAGTCCCAAGCATCCCCTGTCCTTAGACCCTCCCCCTGTCCTTAGACCCTCCTTCTCGGCAAGAAAAAACTTCCAAACCCAGTGGGAAAAAGAAGAAATGTTGAGGAGAACCACATTGAAGGACAGATCCACTCCCATGGACGGACAGACTATAGATGAACGTTCTTGCCTCTTCCTGGCAGAGATGCACTGTGGGACTCTTTTTTTTAATGACTTCTGTGCTTGTATGCTTTAGTATGCTGAAATAAATAAATAACAAATAAACAATTAAATGAATGTTAACGACCCAAAGACACATGTCCACTGGACTTTGGTCATTATGATATGACCCCTATTTTCTCCGTGGTCATATCTTCAGGTCTCAGGGTATGAGGACGTAGGTTTACAACTTTGTCACTGCAGGTCAAAGGTCATTTCAGGGTTATTAAATTTTCTTCAGGTCAAAATTGGACAAAATGGAAAATGGCTGTTTATCTTTTTTTTCCATTATTCATTTGAACACAAAGGAAAACTGAAAAACTGCTTTATGTTTTTTTTTTTCATTTTGGTTTTGGAAACAAATAATGAAGACACAAGTTGTTTTTTCGTTGTCTTATTTTTGGTTTTATTTTGAAAAATAAATGAACGAATGATACAGATTCTAAATCCTTGCTGTTTTTCATCTTCCAGGTGTTAATCACTACACCTCAACATTTAAAACTGAACTACTTCAGTCAATTATGTGTTTTATCTGCAGAATCTGAACTAAATGTATGTGAATAAACATTTGTACTTTCTAAAATATTAGTTTTTTTAAATGTATTTTAAGATGTTATGTGACAATGAGATTTCAAGCATCTCTTCAGTGCAGTACGTAAAAAATGAAAATGAAATTGAGAAATAAATATATATATTATTTTTATGTATGTACAGAGATAATAAGATTATATAACAATAAAAAAAAAAAAACCCTACTTCCTCATACATGTCCATGACGCGCTGATGAGGCGTCTGTGATTGGCTCAGAATGTGTGAAGGAACACTCCCCCCTCCCCTCTGGCTCTGTGTGTGTTTACCATCCCAGAGTAACATCCAGCTAGGTTTGGTGACGTCACTTGTTTTGAAAACGTGTAGTAAAAAAAACATTCTTCTCATAATTTTGTCTTTTTATCTCATAAATTTGTATTTTTATCTCATTTGTCTTTTTATCTCATACCTTTGTCTTTTATCTGATTATTTTGACTTCACCTTTTTATGAAAAACCTTCATAAAAACCATTCATTGACAGTAATAATACAATACAGTAATTCCATCATGTGTTTCAGTCTAATACAGTGACTGTAAAGTCTCGGGGCAGGGTTCTAAATGGACACAGTAATGGTCTTGACTGTCTTTTTCCTTCGTAGGACAGTGTAGTTGGTGTAGTTCTCTGCTTTTCTTACATTTCAACCGATTCTCTCTTTTGGAAAGTGTGTGTTTGACCTCTGCCTCTCATTTTCAGAAGTCTATGTCAGCAGGTGTGAGGTTGCACCACAGGGAGCAGAGTGTAGCGGAAAAACATTTAGGGAGGACCCAGTGTATGCTGTAGTCGTCACAATGTGTTCATCTGTCTGTGTGTCCCAGATGGTTTGTGTGTGTGTGCATGTGTTTGTCATGTTGGACTCCAGACCAACTCAGCAGCTGCTAATGACTCTGACAGACCCACAAATGGATTCCTTCTTTCACACTCGCACACTCACTCGCACACTCACACTCACACGCACACTCACACGCACACTGACACGCACACACACTCACACACACACTCACGCTCACACGCACACTCACACTCACACACACTCACACACACTCGCACACTCACACGCACACTCACGCTCACACGCACTCTCACTCGCACGCTCACACGCACGCTCACACGCACACTCACGCTCACACGCACTCTCACTCGCACGCTCACACGCACGCTCACACGCACACTCACACGCACACTCACACGCACACGCACACTCACACGCACACTCACACGCACACTCACACGCACACTCACACGCACACGCACACGCACACTCACAGGCACACTCACAGGCACACTCACACGCACACGCACGCTCACACGCACGCTCACACGCACGCTCACACGCACACTCACACTCACACGCACACTCACACTCACACGCACACGCACACTCACAGGCACACTCACACTCACACGCACACGCACACTCACAGGCACACTCACACTCACACGCACACTCACACGCACACTCACACGCACACTCACACGCACACTCACACGCACACTCACACGCACACTCACACTCACACTCACACGCACACTCACACTCACACTCACACTCACACGCACACGCACACTCACACGCACACTCACACTCACACGCACACGCACACTCACACTCACACGCACACTCACACGCACACTCACACGCACACTCACACGCACACTCACACGCACACTCACACGCACACTCACACGCACACTCACACGCACACTCACACGCACACTCACACGCACACTCACACGCACACTCACACGCACACTCACACTCACACGCACACTCACACTCACACGCACACTCACACGCACACTCACACGCACACTCACACGCACACTCACACGCACACTCACACGCACACTCACACTCACACTCACACTCACACGCACACGCACACTCACACGCACACGCACACTCACACTCACACGCACACTCACACGCACACTCACACTCACACTCACACGCACACTCACACGCACACTCACACGCACACTCACACGCACACTCACACGCACACTCACACGCACACTCACACGCACACTCACACGCACACTCACACGCACACGCACACTCACACTCACACTCACACTCACACGCACACTCACACGCACACTCACACGCACACTCACACGCACACTCACACGCACACTCACACGCACACTCACACGCACACGCACACTCACACGCACACTCACACTCACACTCACACTCACACTCACACGCACACTCACACGCACACTCACACGCACACTCACACGCACACTCACACGCACACTCACACGCACACTCACACGCACACTCACACGCACACTCACACGCACACTCACACGCACACTCACACGCACACTCACACTCACACGCACACTCACACGCACACTCACACGCACACTCACACGCACACTCACACGCACACTCACACGCACACTCACACGCACACGCACACTCACACTCACACTCACACGCACACTCACACTCACACTCACACGCACACTCACACTCACACTCACACTCACACTCACACTCACACGCACACCTTCCCTACTCCCTGTTTCCCATTTTTACATTTCACACTCAGTTTTTCCCTTTTCTTCTGGTGTCTTATCAACACCATACTTTTTCAATCTATCGTCCTTTATTCGTCATCTCCTCTAGTTGGCCTTTTTTTTCTTTTGTTTTTTCCTTCCTAAACTCACTTGAACCTTTCTTCAAACTTTTCATTGCCATCTGTAGGAATTAAAAATACATGCAGGAGAAAGAGTGCATGCAATAAAAATACAAAATGCTTTTTGGAATCCCATTTACTTACCTCCTCCAGTCTCAGTCCCTTTGTCTGGTTCAAGTGCTTCCACTTCTATACAATCTGAATTTGTCTCATCCTTCTGTATTTTCTCTTTTTCTTTCCATCTTCTGAAGGTGAACAATGATGAACCATGGGTAGGAAATGACAGGAAGTCCTACTTTAAATACAATTGTGCTGCTACGACCCAAATCACTTTGCCATATACATTTTTACTGATAGTATATCAGTAAAAATTTTATATATATATATATATATATATATATATATATTATCTTATTTTATGTTTTACTGTGGAATTGCTTACGTCTCAGGAGTTAAAGGGTTAACTGTCATCCTTCTTGAAGTTCAAATAAATACAACTAATGATTAAAATAAATACATAAAAAATCAAATAAATGGATAAATAAAAGACAAAAAAATAATGAATACATACATAATGAATAAAAAAACAAACAAAATTAAAAAATAAGTAAATAAATTAAGAAGACAAATAAAATAAATGAATAAAAAATAATAAAAAAAATAATTACAAAGAACTAATTTAATACAACTAAATAAAAATAATTGCAGGATTTGCAATGTGACTATTCTCCAGTTTTGGGAAAGTTGACCTTAATTAGGAACTAGTTCAGTTAAAGTTAGTCAATATGAATTAGTTCAGTTCATCGTTCATTCTTCCAAATTATCAACTCGAAGTTCATGGGTCCTAAAATGAACTTTTTCGTTCTTTTTTTGTGTTATTATTGTAAACTTATTATTAACCATTTCTGACGTTATCCTGTAGTCAAAAAATCAGGGGAAAATACCGCCCCTTCAGGGCAAAAGTAAGTACCTTACCCCTCTGCAGGTTCTTAGAACACAAGGAGTGGTTTCAGTGAGTTTCATTTTCAATGTTTATTTACAAGAACGGGACAACACCTGCTCTGGTCGCCGGTTTTTTTCTCTGCTCCCAAAAACTCTCTGCACCCCTCTCTTTCTTTCTCTCTCTCTCTCTCTTCTCATTGTCTATTCCACAACATTATGTTTCCAACATTAGTTCAGAATAATATAAAAATGACATCTATGATAATGCTGTGTTTTGATCCCATTTTATTTCTTATAGGACTCAATAATTACAACGTGATAAGAACGAAATATGAACTAAATAAGAGCACAGTTCAATAAATGCCAGAATAACCGCGTTCACAACTTCCCGTTCATTTGGCAAAAGTGAACGAGTCGTTCACGTTTGTCAAAAATATGATATAGTTCGTGAACGATCGTTCAATGAACTTGTTCAGGTACTCAAATGTACTCGAATAATATATTGTTCAACTGTAGTCGTGATAATACCCTTAGGTCTAATTATAACTTGTCTAATGCTCTTTTGGATGTGAAGGTAGACCTGTAGTTATCAGATGAAAATGACGTCAGAGCTGTATATGACATGTTAATTAAATATGTATATGATAGAAAACCACAGAAAGTCTGCTTGGATGTAGATTCTGCACAAATAGAAAACTCATCCACATTAACTCTCAATAACCCTTTGATCTCTGTCACATTAATTCACACACCTTGCATGGTTTTTATTCCTTCTGATAAGAGTCCAAAGCAGAGAATGTTTTCAGTCAGATAGTTGCAATTTCTGCATAAACATTTTCCAACTTCTTTCACATCAACTTTCAGTCGAGCCTGTCAGACATGTGGCTTCAGAAGGAAAAGGAAGCAAGTGTTTGGTGCCCGAGGCTCTGCCCAGGTCTTCTAAGGCTGAGGAAGTTTACTCCATAGTACGCTGTAGACCTGAATGCTCACAACCATTTTCTCTTGTTGGCTTTGGGTGATTTTTCTCTTGTTGGTTTTTGGGTGATTTTTCTCTTGTTGGTTTTTGGGTGATTTTTTTTCCCTGTTGGTTTTGGGTGATTTACTCTTGTTGGTTTTGGGTGATTTACTCTTGTTGGTTTCGGGTGATTTACTCTTGTTGGTTTCGGGTGATTTACTCTTGTTGGTTTTGGGTGATTTACTCTTGTTGGTTTTGGGTGATTTACTCTTGTCGGTTTTGGGTGATTTTTCTCTTGTCGGTTTTGGGTGATTTTTCTCTTGTTGGTTTTGGGTGATTTTTCTCTTGTTGGTTTTGGGTGATTTTTCTCTTGTTGGTTTTGGGTGATTTTTCTCTTGTTGGTTTTGGGTGATTTACTCTTGTTGGTTTTGGGTGATTTTTCTCTTGTTGGTTTTGGGTGATTTTTCTCTTGTTGGTTTCGGGTGATTTACTCTTGTTGGTCAGTCATTTTTCAGTCTTGTCACCATAGTGACTCTGTCCAAACTGCTCGGTCAGGTTCTATTGAAAGGTGTCTACCTCATGTACGTGGGCGTCCATCAGATGCTCTGTGAGCAGCATCGTCCCTCGTCTTCCTCATTTTCCTCCAGCTCCAGATGAGGAGGAGATCAGCCATATGCTCTTCTTTCCCCCAGATGTAAGCTCACAGAGGAGGAGGCAGATGGGAGTGCAGAAGAGAGAAGGCACCATATCCTGGCAAAAGCTCCTTTCTGCTCTGTCGCCCTGGGGGGGAAACAGTGTTCCACTCTCCTCCTCTCCTCTGGCCAAAGGAGCGAAAGATACTGAAAAAGAGAAGGAAAGGGAGGAACGAGGAGGAGGAGGAGGAGGAGGAGGAGGAGGAGGAGGAGGAGGAGGAGGAGGAGGAGGAGGAGGAGGTGTGCATTCTTGGCACACACTCCTCTCCTTTCTCCTCCTGGCAGACAAGCTATCTGACACAACTGATTACTCATCTCATTACAGTCAGTGTTTAACCTCTGTGTGTGTGTGTGTGTGTGTGTGTGTGTGTGTGTGTGTGTGTGTACATAAATAACCTCATATACTACAGTTAATTGTGGGAACATGCGTGTCTGTTTCCTCTTACGTGACCTTTTGTGTTTGACGTGTGTTCATTTGGTCTGTGTAACAAATGCACTCTAGGAAACACTTGGGGATGCTGTTTGATCGAATAACATTTCATCTGACATGTGGCTTTAATGTGGTTAAACATGTGCACAGCAGCTACATGTTTGCATATTGAGCGTGTGATTAAGTATGTCGTGCATTTATGTCAAATTGACTCCTCTGTGCTGCAAACTTAACGGTGCACATTGCGTGTGTTAAACATGTCAAGCTAAATATCGTGCAGCACATGGATGTTTAATGCTCCAAATATGGTGGATACCCCTCCACTACTGACCATGTATCACATGTATTCAGTGGTGGTGGGAGTCACACAGTAAACACCTGATATCGCAGCAGCTGTGGCTCAGAGCAGGTCGTCCAATGACTGAAGGGTTGGCGGTTTGCTTCCCAGCTCTGTCTGTCTACATGTTTTAAGTGTCCTTGGGCAAAGACATTGAACCCTGACTTATGCCCTATTCGCACAGGATAAATATTATCTGTAGACCACTGGTAATTCGCAGTTACCCCTGTACCTCTGTATTATTGTGTGGCAGATGACAGGATAAACAAGTCTGTAATTCACACAAATTCCAGACATTATGACCAGATATGTCATATGTTTACAACATCCTGTTTGGTCTCAATACATTAATAAGGTCGTATGAAAACAAAGTATGTATAAAAGTAAAGCAGGTAAATGTCATTGACAGGGATACAGTCTGTAAATGTGCTCCACACCTTCAAAATAAGATGGTAAATGGACTGCACTTATATAGTTCTTTTCCACCTTCATGGTGTTCAAAGCGCTTTACATTAGCCTCTCATTCACCCATTCACACACACACTCATACACCAGTAGGTTTCTAAGGTCAGTCCTACTGGGGGCCGAAGCCAGGGTTCAGTGTCTTGCCCAAGGACACTTTGACGTGTGGACAGCCAGAGCCGGGACCAATGACGGTCATTGGGCAACCCACTCTACCAACTGAACCACAGTCGCCCAATAAGAGCGTGGTCAATGCAGATGAAGACAGTCTCCAGTTCTTAGCAGAGACTTTCCCTCTGGAAAACGACCGACTGTATCTATAGAAACAACTGCAGATAGTTATAAATATTGAATATAAATATTATAAATATGACCTGACCATATCTTCCTTTTTTACCACATGCTGACACACAATTTCATCTGCTTCCTCCATTATTCAATACTTGACACATTACCAGACAGTAATTAAGTCATGCAAATGAAAGAAGGATACTTTAAAAGAGAAATAAAGACTTCACACACATTTTCATCTTTTGTGACCCTGTGAGCCAAGTCCAAAAAAAGGCCTGAGGCACAGTAGGGGAGGCTCCAGAGCCAGTGCAAATTGATAATCCTAATGAGGCCCACAAAGGAATTAGACCCCATGACGCCTGTGTCCAGGATCTGCAAAGTAAGAATTGTGAGTGTGGCGCACGCGCACACATATACACACACACACGCACGCACGCACGCACGCACACACACACACACACACATATACAAACACATACACACACACACACACATACACGCACGCACGTGCACACATATACACACACACACACATACACATATACACACACACGCACACACACGCACGCACGCACACACACGCACGCACACACACGCACGCACACACACACGCACGCACACACACGCACACACACACACACACGCACGCACACATATACACACACATGCACACATATACACACACATACACACATACACACACACACACGCATATATACACACATACACACACACATACACACACACACACATACATACACACACACATACACACACACACACACATACACACACACATACACGCATATATACACACATACACACACACATACACAGTCATTCTGAGAAATGTTTATGTATTTTTTTTAATAACCTGATGACAGGCACTAGCTGAAGTATATATTTGTAGAATAAAGTAGTACTCTTGCAGTTCTCTATTTGTAAAAGCAAAGTAGATAAAGTTGTTGCATTGGACTAAAACTAGCCTTGATTAAACTAGTTAACCACTTTAACTAATTTTGCTTTCAGATTACTTTTTCCTCTAGGTTTTTTTGTAGCTTTCTTTAAATTGACTTTTAACTCCCATGTTCAGACGTTCTCCTTTTCTTTCCAAGCACCATAGATCTTAAGCTCAGTTAAAGGAAAGACGACTGTTTAGAAACAGATTTCTATGTGACCAAATTGCAGTGGGACTATCGTAATGCAGGATATCATTAATTAATTAATTAATTACCTGAACCTGCTTTATCCTGACTAGGGTCATGGGGGTCACCGGTACCTCTCCTGGCTACTTATGGGCGATAGTGGGGAACCCCGTTGACGTGTTGCCAGTACATTGTTGGGCTCATATGTGACCCACCACCAGTAAACCAGGCATAAGTGTGTGTAAATCCAAACAGAGTTATGTGTGTATCTTGGTAGAGTGGAAACTAAGGTTTAAGATGGTGAAAAAATGATGTTTCTATCACAAGTAGAACCAAAGTTATGGTCATTTTAATATCCACATTTGGACATATTTTACAATTTGCATATTTTTAGATATTGTCCGTTAAAGTTTTGGACTGTTTTGGGGTAGGAAGTCCTTAGCAACGCATAATAATTTGTATCCGATTGACACAAATTGTTGACAGATGTTAAAGGACACTCTGATGGACATGTCACAGAAGTTTTATATATTATAATAATAGGACAGAAGTGTGACGTATTATAATCATTTGGCTTACACCATTGGACAGAACATTCAATATAAGCTTTTACCTCGTACCAAACACTTGGGTGTTTACCCACGGAACGGAGATCGTTTTGTTCGGCGAAAAGAGGTGGAAGTCATCTTTGTCTTTGCTCAGCAATACCTGAACTTTTGTCACCGCTTAAATAATTGACTCAATAAACACCTTTATTGATTGGATTTCAATGTAATGACCACAGGAAGTGAACATAGAGGTGTTAAGGTACCGTTTTTTGATAAGGTGTAAACACTAATAACAAATCACCTTCCAGCCTAAATTTGGCTGTAGCTCTGAACGGCTCAGCGCGACTTATGCCTGGTTTGGTGGTGGCGGGTCACACATGTAGATATAAATAACTAATCACCCTCACATTCACACCCATGGACATTTTAGATTAACCAATTAACCTAACAATGGATGTCTTTGGATGGTGGTAGGAAGCCAAAGTACCTAGAGAGAACCCGTGCAGATACAGGGAAAACAGAAAGGTCACACCCCCATCGACTGGTGTTGGAATCAAACCCAGGACGTTCTTGCTCTGAGGCACGAATGCGAACCCCTGCACCACTGTGTCGCCATGTAGGATATCCGTTTCTTATTATGATGGCACTAACTGACTCGTTTTATTTGTCCTCAACAGTTAGAGGAATGGACTTGTCTGGGTTTTCCTCATCCTGTTTCCATCTGTTCGACTCTGGAAATACATTTTAATTACTGTGATGAGCTCATGCTAGAATGTTATCCTTTAAATGTTAACTTTGGGCACTAGTCATATGCTGTTGTATATTTCTTTGAATGTTACAAATGTAAAGGATAAACAACATAGAGCATGAAACAGCTTTGATAAAACTTGGTTACATTCGTGCTATGTCCCATTATTTCCTATATTCACGCTAATGTTCATTATCAAATACAGTCAAGACTGCAATAGAATATGACTGTTGTCTACGTTGGCCAGGACTCCTTTGGTTCTTTATGTCAGTGCGATATTTCCTGGTTAAATAAAAATAACAGAAGGGCCAGACCAGTAAAATGGTTAGTTTAGTTACTTAATAGATTTATTTCGAAAATGAATGTAAAAAAAAATAAAGAAGTAAACAAAATAAAGAAATAAAAATACAGCCGAAACAAATTTTACAAAAAACAAATACAAAAATACTACACATAAAACATATTCGAGAAGGAGTGAGAAGAAGCATAGCTTATGAACTCCCACCCCTTTTCCCTAGAAATTAATTAAAAAAAATAACAATTAAAAATAACAATCTTCCAAGTCCATACATATGTAAACACACATTCATACATATATACATACACATATATACATACATGTACACATATATCTTAGAATATCTTAGAATAATATCTTATAATAATAATAATATATATCTTATAATGATAAAAATATCTTATAATAATGTACCACTATATACACTTGTTATTTAAGTATTAAATTTTTATACAATTATAATAAATGGTTCTTATTAATGAAACCATATAATATCTTTCAACTGCATTATATATTATGACATATTATAATAATCCATATATATTAGTTTACATATCCTAACATTTACAATAATTGACAACACCATTTTAGCGATTAAACACATGATCTTTGTCCTCGTCCATTTATCGTGATAGCACCATATTTTTGAATGTTGATTTGAAGAGATGAATATGGTAACAGTAAAAATACAAAACAATACACAAAAAAAACACAATATTCAAAAAGAGAGACAAGGTATCACTGAGGCGGGTCCTAAGGCAGGACCGGAGCCGACGATTATCTGAACAAACTTGGGTGGACGACTGTCGACTAGAAGGGGACAAAGTGAGAGGTGAAATAACCAGATAAAGACAAGAGTGGAAAAGAGACATAGAGAGACGTAATGAGGGACAAATAAGAAACAGGAGGACAGAGCGGGACAGTGGTTCTGACAGAATATCAATATAATTTACTTCACTTTCTTCACTTCATATTTTAGGTGGTTCATATTTGTTCAGATATTTAAGTTTCCATAAAAAGATGGTTTAATGTAAAAATGTTTATGTCATTTGACTTTTTACATTAAAGTCCACAGTTTTCATTATTTCTAGGTAATTATGATCATATTTTATTGGTCTGACCCAATTGAACTCTAATTATTACCTCTGCAAAGGAGGTTCTGTTTTAGCTGGCGTTGGTTGGTTTGTTTGTTTGTTTGTTTGTTAGTTTGTGTACAAGTTAACTCAAAAACATATGGACGGATTTTAATGACATTTTCAGGGAAGGTTGGTAATGAAGAGATCTGGAAATGATTAGATCTTGGTGATGATCAGGGGCTGGGGGGTGGGTGGGGGGCTCTCAGAGTTCTCTTCTAGTTCTGTATGTAAAACGTAAAAATAATGTTTAACACATTAATATCTTCATTGTTTTTCATCCTATTGGCCAGATTGGACCCTTTGGTGGGCTGGATTTGGTCCCCGGGCCTTATGTTTGACACCTGTGGCTTAAAACTTTTATTTTATATTGACATGATTTAACAGACCACACATTTGATAATTGATCCCTAGTTTATTTACCCAAACAATCTGAATAGTTATGTTAAGAGTCAAATCAGTGAAGATCACAGTTGGATGGAGCTCACATGAGGACACTGGTGCATTTATGAAAATGTATTCTGACATATTTTGAAAAACACCACCAGGTTCAATTGGCAAAAAAAAAGTATGATCACAAGTATATTATGACTCCGTCTACCTCTGGTTGTGTATTTGTCTGTGTGATGATGATGATGATGATGATGCTGTTCTGCCCTTTAGCTTGAATGCAATGTCTTTCTCCCCACCTCTCTCTCTCTCTCTCTCTCTCTCTCTCTCTCTCTCTCTCTCTCTCTGTCAGTTGCTCTATTTCTTTTCCTCTCATCGTCGTCCAGAAGGTCACTTTTCACCTGCAGCCACACAACATAATAATCTGAACCTGACACAGACCCCTTGTGTGTGCATAGCTGAATTTGTGCCTCTTTTGTATCGCCCTTGTGAATTATGTTTCACCCGTAGGTGTGTGTGTGTGTGTGTGTGTATGTGCAAAGCGGTTAGAATTAACTTCAGGAAGCCCATATGGCCTCCCAGTCCCAGTTCAACCAAATGTGAATTTCCCTCTCAGCCTTCAGGAGACACAATTCAAAAAGCTGAGGATTGGCACCGTGAGCTGAAACTGGTCGTTTTTGGCTCCAGCTGTCATGACAATGTACCCTGATCCCCGGAAAATCCCCATGGGTTTTTCCATACAGTTTGCTCCACCATCTTTTCCTGTTCAGTCACTGGGAGGGTTGTACATTGACGTGACATTACAGATAAAGGGAGGAGACAAATCTCCCCTCTTTGTTCGTGGCCAGAGGAGACAGCAGTAAATGTTCAGCGTTATTAAATGTGACTACTGGAGTCATGTAGGAGCTGCTGTAAAACACCTGCTAAATGCACAACTCGGACCTCACGTAACACTTGATTTGTATATTCATGCTGTAACTGTGGGCCAAGCTAAGGGGTGAGTGGGGTGGTGGGTGGTGGTGGGTACAGGGTGACAAAGGGGAGAGTAGAAGCAACTTAATGAGAAGCAGTGAAACTGACCTTGTGAAACACTATGGGCTGTTGTTTTTTTTAATGTATGCATTTTTTTTTTGTTTATTTAACCTTACTTTGTTCTTTTCCATTAGTTGTGATGAACAAATAATGTTAGTTTTAGAACAATGCTGCCCCCATCATTCAAAAAAAGATTTGGAAACCAGAGATAGATGGAAATGAAGCAAAGATCACTGATTGGTTGTGAATATTGTTTATCACCATATTTTTGTTACAGTCTAACTTTGTTTTATTTAATCTCCTACACCCAAGGGTCCTTGAAAAGACTTGAAGAGGCATTGAATTCCTTGTTCCTTGTTGTTTTCATACCTTCTCTGTAGTTGATTGTTTTTCTGTAAAGCCCTGTGAGACCATTTTGTTGTGATTTGGGGCTTTATAAATACAATTTAATTCAATTCTGAACATAAGGTCATTAAAATGTCTTAAATGAAATGTAAAGTCTTAAAAATTTGGACACAGTAAAATCTTTTAGTTTGAAATAAAAAGTATTTTCATTCTGTGGGTGTAGTATTCCTTTAACTATACTGAGTTTTGTGTAAGTGTGTGTTTATATGGTGTGTGTGTGTGTGTGTGTGTGTGTGTGTGTTATATTCAAAATTTCAAAGTTATTCTATTTGATGTAAATGGTTCATGAATGTAGCATCAACTGGACCAAAAGTCATCTTCTATTAAAGTAAACAGTTGGTAAAACTGCCCCCAGGTAATTCATCTGCTTTTTTTTTTTCCTTTTCAATTTTGGTTCATTATCGGCTTGGTCTTGAATTAAAAAAAGTCTTAAAGTTTTGAATTTAACTTGAGCTGAGCTGAAGGAACCCTGTCAGATGTTTGAATAGTGTTTTTTGGTTGTAGCAAAGGCAGCAACCGTGGTCAAGTTGTGTTGGTGAAGCTATTTTTCTTGGAATTATTGAAACCATTGGATGAGTGATAGTTAGCTGTGATGGTCCAACACCACATAGACTAGATATAAACGAACCCTCTGATGTCACTCATAGGTTTGTAAGGATTTTCGTGCTCATTGATTGGAAGCTTCAAAGACGAGTTCAAGATACAGTTGGTCTCACTTATAACTAGAAAAGCACTCTGAGAGCACAGACCTCCACCAAGGTAGACCCCCCCCCCCCGCACTGTCTATACCCACTAAACTGAGTACCATGATGCAATAAAACACATCATATGTAAAAAAGTACTGGACCAATTTCCATTAAATTTACAGGAAAGGTGAGAGTTGGTCCAGAATACATCCCATAACGTAGAAAAGCATTGTGAGAGCACAGACCTCCACCAGGTTAGACCCCCCCCCCCCCCCTGGCTCAGCACCAAAATCTAATAATTTCTAGATTATCGTAATAACCTATAAATCCACGGTTCTCAAACTGGGGTCCGCGGACCCCTAGGGGGACGTGGCGCATGTCCAGGGGGTACGCGAAATTATTCACGGTTTTGTTTTTTTGGTTTTTTTGCTGTTTTATTTTGAAATGCGGAAGTTTTATTTTGTAGCGAGCGGGCAGAAGTAACAGCGCTGTTTGACGCTTGCTTGACTAAATTGAGACGGAGCGAGTCACAGGCTATTTTTAGCCACCCTGCAGCGAACATGGATCGATTTTTGTGTCCGCCAAGTTCCTCAAGAAGTGGTAAAAGAAATGACAATGAAAATGACAATGACAAAAACAAACGCCCTAACCCTAAAAAGAGAAAGTACATTGATAGTTATATTGAGTTTGACAAGATCATCCCTCTCATTAAGTCTCTGTCTGTCTGTCTGTCTGTCTGTCTGTCTGTCTGTCTGTCTGTCTGTCTGTCTGTCTGTCACACACACACACACACACAGTTTTGTGTGTCTTTTGTTCCGTTTATTATTTTAAAATTATTTAAAATTGTTGTTTCTGAAGTGTTCATTTATATTATAATACCTGAAAATGTGGCTGGTTTGCACAAAAGCACTATTAAAAAAGGTTATCATTGTTTCATAATAATCATTGTTGAAGTGGTTTTTTATCATTTTCAGTATCGCGAGGATGAGGGGGGACATGGAAAAATTTCACTCCTCCAAGGGGGACCTGGGCCAAAGAAGTTTGAGAACCCCTGGTATAAATAATGAAATCTGCAGATTTTATTTTAGTTTAAGTGTAAAAGGGAAAAATTACATGAAAATCTTAATATTGACTGAGTATCTTTTTACAAAAAAAAGTGAATAACCTGAACAAAGATGAACAATCTGAAGTGTCTGAAGAGAAGTAAATGTAATTGAACCAATATTCTGCCTTTTTATAAAATGTTTCATGTATTTGTA
This sequence comes from Siphamia tubifer, assembly GCA_020466265.1. NCBI lineage: Eukaryota > Metazoa > Chordata > Actinopteri > Kurtiformes > Apogonidae > Siphamia > Siphamia tubifer. The sequence continues at coordinate 2,377,263 of CM035792.1, read as the reverse complement.
ATTGTTATGTTGGTTGTAATTGAGGCAAAAATATCGTTAAAATTGGTATTTTTCTTCAGACATTTCAAGTTGATCATGTTGAGATTTTTAAGGAACCGTTGTAGATACAAACATACATGTCATAATGTAATTTAGCTGTTTTTCATTGTTATTATTTGACTGACTCGGCCCATTGGAGATAATATTGGGCTGAATGTGGTCCCTGAACAGACACCCCTGGCCTAAACATGCTTCACCTTGGAAAGAGAAGTTTTATAAAATGAGTCAAACTTCAGGTTTTGTACAGTAGCTTCCACTAAAGCTATTTAATGGTGAAACTCATGGGGTTTGTTTCTTTTCACCATGTTTTAGGAGGGTAAGCAAGACTCTGAGGAGCTTATTGCTAAAGTAGTAATTTAGTTGTTCTAAGGCATAGAAAGACATATTAAAGTCGTGGAATTGAGTGGCATTCCCCTTTAAGTTCTGCATAAGCAGCCTTTTGCTATAATTTCTTTATCGATTGTCTTTTAACGCTCTAACGAAGAATATTGACTGTTGAGTTAGCCGTTGATTTGTGTAGCTCAACACATAATCTGTGTGCGTTTGTTGCATATGTGCAGTAGTTACGGTTGCGTCTGTGTGAGACCCTCTTGCATCCTAAATCCAACCAAATGAATGCAGGAGGAGTGGGAGTAAAATTGCCAACAACCAACGTCCTGTATGAAAGCGTTGAAAGCAGCAATATTGCTCAAGCGACGATGGAAATGCTCGCTTGGAAACGCTTCGGAGTACATTTTTGTTTGCTCGTTCCCTCAAAAACAAGTCAAACTCAGCAGTTCACAAGAGGTAGCATGTTTCTCTGTTGTGATTTCACTCTCTATTCTCTTCTCAGGTGTTTGAAAACCACCTTAAATAAATATTAGATGAGCAGACGTCAGCACAAACAGCTTCAAATGTTGGAAGCTATTCAAATGCTAGTTGACACACCGTGGTAATGGTGGCATTTTGGTGATTTTAAATTCTCAATTTTAAGGAAGGAACACGGTGCAGGAAAGCAACAAATGTTTTATTTTTTTTCCCTCTCTCGCTCTCTTAGAAGTAAACTCCTGTTTTGGTTTCTGAATGGTTGAAAGAGAAAGTGAGTAGTTCCATAAACTGTCATGCAAACTGTTGTGTCCTTTTGAATTTAGTGCTGCTCAGAAAGAGTTTTTTTTTTCCCCTGCGACTAGTTTGGTTTTTTTTTTCTTCTGTTGACAGAGAAATAACAGAAACACAAGATGAAAACTTGAGTCTTTCCTCATTTATTCCCCTTTTGTATGCATATTTCAGAGAGCAGCTGAGGGAGTGAAAGCAGGAGGGGGGAAAAAAAGCAAAGAGACAGGAACATTGAGCGAAAGATGATTAGAAAGTCAGTAGAGAGTTCCTCCACAGCTGTTCACATTCCTCTTTATGCTACAAATTTGACAAGTTTTATCGCAGAACTTGAGTTGGTGAATGTTGAATTCAAAATGGAACAGAAACTCACTGTTGTCCTGGTTTGCCACATTCTGCTGACTAGGTTGGTTTAACGTGACGTCACGTTGCTATAATGTCAGATGAGGGTCAGGAAGTGAATACGAGTGATATGTACGTTGGGAAAATGCCTACGTGTTCAGTTTACCGAGAGGAGAAGCACTTGTTTTTTTTTTTTTAAACCAAAGAGTACCAAACGTACGTCATAAATGTGATCCAGTACACTTTTTTTTTTTTTAGCTAACTGTATGTATCTGTGCTCTCTTCAATGGTTCCCTCCATAGTGACATAGTACACTAGCCTAGGATCTAGACTGTCCCCAGTGGCCGCAAACTGCATTTGCTACGGGGCAGTCTAGAAAGTCTAGGCAAATTTGTGGGCGGGATAACCGCTGTCTGTCAAGTTTTCTCTTTACACAATGGCACGCTATTGGATAAATCAAACTTTTGCCATACCCGGTGGGCAAAACTCCGACAACGTCCCTTTTTTCCAAAAACAGCTTAAGTGCCGTTTTCTGCTCCTCTCGCAGGGAAAACTGTCATTTTAAATCACCTAGCGTTGCTGCCAAAGCCAGCTCCAATGGTTGTTCCTGGTGATGAGCCATGTTGTCTAGCAGCTAGCAACTGGTGTTACGGCAATGTGTGCTAGCTAGCAGCTACGCCTTCTTCTTCTCTTTGGTGTGCTAGCTGCTACGTCTCTGCGACTACAACATTACGTGTCGTATTTGTGTCGTCATGAGGCAGGGCGGGCTCCAATCCCGCCCCTCGCGATTTGATTGGTCCGACCCATTTTGGATTTTCAGATCCTAGGCTGTCTAGTCTGTCTCCCCGTAGCAAATACCATTTGCGGCCACTGGGGACAGACTAGATCCTAGGCTAATAGTACACAGTTACTTCCTGACCAACACCTGAAATCGCAACATCATCATCGTCACATGACTGAACCTTAGGATTAAAGGGGACATATGTCCATTTTCCACCAGTGAACACAGTGTCCCTGGTGTCAAAGTCACCTGTTTGTCACATGGTTTGGTCTAAATACCACATTAACGAAGAGACACAGCAGCCTCTTTAACCTGGAGAAACAGCCCTTTTTAAAACACTTAGTTTTAATACGATCATTTCACACCAGTTTAGAACGTTCACTGAAAACATAAACTAAACACAAAGCTGATGTGAGGTAATAGAACTTCTAGAGCTAGCGGCTAGAGACTGGGACAGCAAGTTGTTACCATGACAACCGTACAGCGTCGTGGATGAGTTGTGTTATCCATCTGACAGACCTACTGACAATGACATGACATGTGGACGACGACAAAAGCAGTTTGTGTAGAATTGACTCAGGCTGGTGGACGTCACTAAGGTTTTTACAACATATTTAGCAGCAGAATTTACTGGAACATCTAATGTTTTCTCTATGTGTGACGGTTTAAAATCAGCTTTAACATAACATCGTCTGACCTCGCAGTGTGACTGGTGTTTAAAAAGATAAGTGAGTGCACTGTTGTGTGTAAATGACTGTGAGTGAGCGACAAAAGAAACTGTTTTCTTTTCTCTGTGATCGACTTTAACAGGTTAATGAGGCTCAGTGATCAGCCAAGATTTTATTAAAATTTGTCCATCCCTACTTCAGAACATGGTCATATTTGGTCATCGTTTCAAATCAAAATTTTTTTTGATTTGATTTGAATGATTTATTTCGAACATGTGCAAAGTGCAACAATAATCAATACAGCAATAATAATAACAACAATGACATGTCCGAAAAGGAGTAGGATGAAGCATAAGCTTATTTAATTCTACCCCTTCTTCACTTCCCCAATAACCTAAATTCATCTTATAGTAATATAGTGCATAGTACAAAAATTATGATAAATAAAATAAATAAAATAATAACAATAACAATAATCAATAACTGAAGTACTAAACATAGACATATATACAAAAAACAAAACAAAAAAAAACAAATGAGCAGATAGGAAAGTAGGTAACAAATAGTTTTTTTGTTGTTTATCTTTTTCTTTTTTCCTCCCTTCCTTCTTCTTCTTTTCCCTTTTTTCTTCTTCCCTTTTTTTCTTTCCTTTTTCTAAGTTGTTTTTCTATTCATTCACTTATTTTATTCATGTATTTATTTATTTATTTATTATATATTTTAACCCCACAGAGGGGGAGTCAACAGTGCTTCAGATCAGTACATATTCCAGTCTTGCAGACATATACTAGACTATTTAGTGCATGTGTGTGACCATCAGCGGTCCTCCCCGAAAGCTGAGCAGACATGCCCCATTAGAACTCTCCCTTACAAGCCAGTGAGTGCAGTGCTACACCTTAGTGATGTGCGGAGGAAACAAAGACTGGACAGGACGGACAGGACCAACGGGGACAGAAACCAACAGGCGGTGCTATTGTAATTAAAAACTGTAAGGTGATGTGTTATTCCCAACCACCAACTGTCCATCAATAAAAAAATAAAAAAAAATAAAAAATGACATGTTTGTTGTTCTAATAGGGATCTGTCCTCATACTGACTGAAGAAATGTCCATTTATTCACTGCAACATTTCTATTGTAGTTATTTGCATCATTTGTCTTGAATGATACAGATACCGTCTCACCTGTCACATGGATAAAACAGTAATGCACATTTTTCTCCAAATTCTTCCAATTTCCACTGAGGCTTTTATATGCAGGCTCTTGAAGTAAACACATTTAAATAACATGATGAAAGAAACATGAGCGAGCAGATGTGAGGTGATTGTTTTTCGATTTCTCCATTAAACCTTTATGTTGATTTGAAATCATGTAATATGGTTTGATTTCTACTACAGAAGAACCAAATGGTGCTTATCTCCCACTGTTATTGGGAGGAAGATCTACATCATATTAGATTTCTGCTTTTCTATATCTTTTTTTTCTTTTACACACACTTGAAACGCACATCTGTGAAATCACACCAAACAAAACAAATGACAAATGAGAGTAACCCTCTTGACAAAATCTGCGTCTCCCTCTTCATGCCAAGATGAAATAAGAAAACAAAAGTGAATGAGAATTTCAGAGTACTGCCTGGGGAAATTAGTCATTACTGTGTTTTTATGCTGCAAAAATTAACCCAAGCCAATACTATGTGACCACAGAAAAGTGGGTTTCAGTATTCAGTGTGATAGACTGCACCGCTCACTACAATAATGTGTTGAGGCAGATTTCATACATATGATTTATTCATTCTATTGTATGTACTGTCTCATCAAAAATTTAATGTGACACAAACATCATTTACTCTGTAAATAAAGTCAAAGGAGAGCTTTAGTCATCATCTCATTGCTTTCTTATTTTCGCTTATGTTAATGTGTTAACACCCCACTGCGCCACACACACACACACACACACACACACACACACACACACACGCATAAACACACGCAGCATAGTGTTTGTAGAAGCAGAGATTGGTAGTAGCTTTCACAAATCTATGTAATCCACACTCATTCCATGTAAATGACTGGTACACACTTTGTACTCGTACTCATCGTCTTCTGGTTCTCGGGTTCAGAGGTCGTGGGGGCAGCAGCCCAGACTTCCCTCACCCCAGCTACTTCCACCAGCTCCTTGTACTTGAACTCCTCCACCTGAGGCAGGACCGTCCTCAGCCTTTTCCCCAGTGCTGCTCAGAGGATCACATCATCTGCAAAAAGTAGAGATGAGATCCTCCTGCCACCAAACTTGACCCCCCCCCCCCCCCCCCCCATGGCCTACGCCTAGATACTCTGTCCATAAAAGTTATGTACAGACCTGGTGACAAAGGGCAGTCCTGGTGGAGTTCAAACCTCATTGGCAATGTTTTTTTTTTTGTTTGTTAGTTTGCTTTAATTTAAACAAATATTGTAAATTCTGAACACACTACAGGATTTGCACTTCATATACATGACAGGGGCATGTAAGTTAAAGTCCTGACTATAAAATCCTTCACTTTGCTGATTTAATAAAGAAGATCTATGTGAGGTAGTGACAGTATGGACAATTTAGATTATTATTATTATTATTAACCTATCAGTGCATGTGTTTGGCGGCACGGTGGTGCGGTGGTTAGCACGGTGGTGCAGTGGTTAGCACGGTGGTGCAGTGGTTAGCACGGTGGTGCAGTGGTTTGCACGGTGGTGCAGTGGTTAGCACGGTGGTGCAGTGGTTAGCACGGTGGTGCAGTGGTTAGCATGGTGGTGCAGTGGTTAGCACAGTGGTGCAGTGGTTAGCACTCGTGCCTCACAGCAAGAAGGACCCTGGTTCGAATCCCGTACCAGACCTTTCTGTGTGGAGTCTGCATGTCCTCCCCGTGTCCACGTGGGTTTTCGCCGGGCACTCCGGTTTCCTCCCACCATCCAAACACATGCACTGATAGGTTAATTGGTTAATCTAAAATTGTCCATAGGTGTGAATGTGAGAGTGATCGTTTGTCTATATATGTTCAGCCCTGAGATGAACTGGCGTCTCATACAGGGTGTACCCCGCCTTCACCCATTGTAGCTGGATTAGGCCCCCAGTGACCCCCGTGACCCAAGTGTGGATAAAGCGGGTTCAGATAATGAATGAATGAATGCATGTGTTTGGATGGAGAAACAAACTCCACACAGAACGGTCTGGTTTGGGATTTGAAGCAGGGTCCTTGTGCTAACAACTGCACCACTGTGCCGCCCCAAGCTCATCATATTGAAACCAATTTGTGTTATCATGCTTCTGATATGCATGTATAATTTATTGAGAAATGACACAGGTGTTCAGGGCATGCTGCAGAGCTGCTGTTCTGAAAAACTGACACCTCGTCTTGCTTGAAGCTTTCAAAGAAACTAAAACTTAGTTCTCACATCTAAAGCTGCAGAATCAATATGTATATCAGCAGCAGTCGTACTCTCTCTGTGGCTTACACCCTGAGGAAGCCTTTGATCCCAGCTCTTTTTGCCTGTGCAGTTTCTTTTGTACATCTGCCTACATGCATGTGTCCAAACATACACGTGTGAAAACCTTTGACAGGATGTGGTCCGTGCTGCATGTGTGTTTGCACACCTTGGTCCTGTATGTTTTTATGACAGATGTGCACATATGTGTGTGTGTCAGTGGTGGGTTGTGTAGACAGACAGACAGACAGACAGCACCCTGCTTCCAACCTGACAGCAGAGAGAGAGAGAGAGAGAGAGAGAGAGAGAGAGAGAGAGAGAGAGAGAGAAAATGGTTTTCAAAATAATACAAACATGTCTTTCCTACTTCACTCCTAAAGGTGTCATTCCACTGAAAACCACTTTTCCATCTTTCTCCTTTTGGAATTGAATGCGTCACCCAGAGTTACCAACACATGCCACAACAACAGCTGAAACACACCCTCACCTTTGACCCCTAACCCTACCCTTCAGACATCAGATGGGTCAACACCTATATCCCTAACCTTTGACCCCTAACCCTAACCTTCAGACATCAGATGGGTCAACACCCATAACCCTCACCTTTGACCCCTAACCTTCAGACATCAGATGGGTCAACACCTATAACCCTAACCTTTGACCCCTAACCTTCAGACATCAGATGGGTCAACACCCATAACCCTAACCTTTGACCCCTAACCCGAACCTTCAGACATCAGATGGGTCAACACCTATAACCCTAACCTTTGACCCCTAACCCGAACCTTCAGACATCAGATGGGTCAACACCTATAACCCTAACCTTTGACCCCTAACCCTAACCTTCAGACATCAGATGGGTCAACACCTATATCCCTAACCTTTGACCCCTAACCCTAACCTTCAGACATCAGATGGGTCAACACCCATAACCCTCACCTTTGACCCCTAACCTTCAGACATCAGATGGGTCAACACCTATAACCCTAACCTTTGACCCCTAACCTTCAGACATCAGATGGGTCAACACCCATAACCCTAACCTTTGACCCCTAACCCGAACCTTCAGACATCAGATGGGTCAACACCTATAACCCTAACCTTTGACCCCTAACCCGAACCTTCAGACATCAGATGGGTCAACACCTATAACCCTAACCTTTGACCCCTAACCCTAACCTTCAGACATCAGATGGGTAAACACCTATAACCCTCACCTTTGACCCCTTACCTTCAGACATCAGATGGGTCAACACCTATATCCCTAACCTTTGACCCCTAACCCTAACCTTCAGACATCAGATGGGTCAACACCTATATCCCTAACCTTTGACCCCTAACCTTCAGACATCAGATGGGTCAACACCTATATCCCTAACCTTTGACCCCTAACCCTAACCTTCAGACATCAGATGGGTCAACACCTATAACCCTAACCTTTGAACCCTAACCTTCAGACATCAGATGGGTCAACACCTATAACCCTAACCCGAACCTTCAGACATCAGATGGGTCAACACCTATAACCCTAACCTTTGAACCCGAACCTTCAGACATCAGATGGGTCAACACCTATGGCTCCATCCGTCATGTTTTGACGTCATATCAAGTCTTAGTGGAGGTCCGCTGTCTCTTCCTTGTTTTCAATTGACATTGGTATTGGAGCGACCTGTGAATGGTGACATAGGAGAAAGAGTGGGTTAATTTTAATGGCAAGATGGAGAGATGGATTGAAAAGGAGGAGAGAGTGAGCTTTGACAGCCCATATTGTATCGCTCTGATCCCAGCTTGGCTCTGATTGATGGCATAATTACAATATGGATATGAGATATTTACATAAGGCAGCCACAATTACTCACAGCCAAATACTATTCACTGAACACATGACCCCGAGCACTTCATAATGTATGTTGTTAGAACAAGAAAACTGAAAAGGCATTACATCACCATGATAGACCCCGTATTTGAGTTGAAATAGAATACATCTTAACCCTTTAAACTTCAGTTTTTTTCACATCAACATGCAGGGTTAAACACATTGCAATGGCAGTTTTTTTTTTTTTTCTAACATCGTGCAGCCCAAGAACATGGAGTTATTTACTAAAACACAAATTCATTCAAATGTTCTGGTGTTCCACTGAGATACTGTTTTACATTTGCATTACTGGCATTTGGCTAAGACATTTTATGTCAAAACACGGAAGGGGCTTACATGTTTGTACTGTCATTATGTCAACCTGCATTTAATTGGTAAAGAATGAACACCCCAAAGCAGTGTTTTAGATATTTTCATTCCTGAAATAAAAGTAAGAGCACAGAGAGGTCGGAGAAACTTGTTCAGGACAGATTCAGCTTGAAAATGTTGAGGTTATAAGGCCCATATGCTTCATTTGGCTTTTCTTCGTTACTATTACATATCATGCATTTCTAAACTTACACCATGTTACTATTTTTGACCCGCAAAGACATGAAATATTGTACACAAAAGGTCTTTCAATTTTGGCAGAATGTGAGAAATGTTGAATTTCTAAATGTCAGTATGATCACAGAGGTTAGCGTGGGGCAGCTACATGTTATTCGCGGGGTCTCGGACAGGTCTGCTGATATTTGTGTAGAAGAACAAGCCCCGTCATTACACTCCGTGTTATTTTAGCAAGGGTCGCAGAGTTCCATGAAATGAACACACCCCATCAAAAGTAATTTTTATCAGATTACTGAGCACAAACACAATGAGTCATTTCTCCAAATGTGAGCCCTGATGGGCCTGTGGAAGAATTCAACCAGAGGAAGTGTACAGCAGTGTGAATATTTACCAAATCCATGTTTGTGGAGTCACCAAAACTCTTTAAATATTCCATCACTCAGGCCAATTTTTGTTTAGCTTTTCATGTCATTTATTTTTCAATCAACTTGTTTCACTTTAAACACTGTTCTATGCAAGAGCTTATTTGTGCTGTGAATATGTAATTGTCCAATATTGAAATCTGTTTTGTCACAAATAGTTACATGATAAAGTGTCACCACATTCTGGATACGTTTTCAGTTTTGGAAAGTTTTCTTTTTTTTTTTTTTTTTAGCATTTTTTAAAAATACCAGCAAAAATAATTCATCTTAAAGTCCCAAAAAATGACATGGGCCCATCTCAGGCTATCGATTTTACTTATAAGTCATTTTCTACTCCATTATATGATTAATTTGTCAACCCTGTTACGGACAACAAGGTTCAAGTTCCATATACTTATAAGTAATTATGTGTAACAGAAGTAGGAAGTGTCCCTTTTTTCACTGTATTGTTTTCAGATCAGTAATATATTTTTAAAATATCATATGACCATGTACATGTAGATTGTTAAAGTCAACAACCTGTTGGTATAGATATATTATTGTTTGGTATTGGATAAAAGCCATTTTCTAACCTGTTATCTAATGTTAATATCTGGTTATGGTTGAAATTGTAATTCTTTATATTTTTAATATATTCATGGTAGCAACCGGACTGACATGCAGCTAACAGGGTGAAGAAAAGTAACGGGGATGATGGGACACATTCTGAAACTTAGATAATGGCACCTCTGTTACTGAACAATAAGTATAAGAAAGTAACAGGATTGACAGCAAGGTTTCAGGCTAACTTGCCGCTAACTGGCTAATGTTCAAAGTCACCAAGCAGACATCATACGGTGAAGAAGAATATTAGTTGTAGATTATGTAAATATAAATATATAAAGCATATATTGATTCTCTATGATTTAACAACATCCAACAGTTACTGTTTTTTCACAGGACAGTGCAGTGGTCTTATGTGTACCTCTGTTTGGCAGTTGAACAAACCTCGTGTGGAATCGATTCGACAGAGTCACATCTGAACAAATGCCTTTTCCAGTCTAACCTAATTAGTCCACTGTCTCATTCCTCTCTTTACAACCCACTTTTTTTTGCTGAATTTCACCCTTGTCTTGTCTCATTTCTTGTATTTCTGTACCCCCCCTCAAAAAAAAGAAATAAAAATTAATTAATTTAAAAATGTGTGCCTTCTCAGTCAGTGTATATTTTAGTATTTGTATTTTCCGTTTATGAATGGGAATTGAAAAAACAAAAAATACTGCTTTATTTGACTTTTAAAGCAGCATTTTCCTTTAATTTGTTTTTTCACTTTGCAAAAAGAATTCCAAAGTCAACAGAAATGAAAAAGCGGACCAAAAATTAATTAATTAATCATATTCTCACCTTTGGTTTTAATTAAAGAAACTGATTTGCGAATGCACACACATGTCAAAGAAAACAGGGGGGGTTTCATACCTCAATAGCTTTTGCCAAAACAGATTCTATAATTAAAACCATTTTTTCATTTTTGTTGACTTTGAATTTCTTTTTATAAAGTGAAATTTGAAAAAATGAAAATGAAAGGAAAATGCTGCCTAATTCAATAGTTGGTTTTTGCTTCAAAACAAAAGTCAAATCAACCAGTGATTTTTGTTTCTTAATTCCCATTCATGAACAGAAAATCCAAATACCAAAATATACACTGACCCTTCTCTCTCTGTCATGAGTCAAACATGAGTGGAGTGACGACACAGAGGGTGGATTTCTGCTGCAACTTTTTCTGACCTGTTAAACGGTGCATTAGTGACGACATGGATCTGCTGAGAGCCATTCATTAACACACCCCATACTGTATGTATTCCTAACTTATGAGGACATTGATATGTTTACACTGTCACACTATGGGGACCACAAGGGTTAAATATAAATAAAATAGAAATCATGTGTATGAATACATTTATTTGTTTTTTAGGAAGTCCCCATAAAGCATGAGCAAATCATGTATTTTTGAGTAAAATGACGGTGTTGTAATTTTTGTAACTGAAATAAACCATTTTTTATTTACTTTTTAAAATGTAGTTAATTTTTTCTAGTTTTTGTAATGAAATAAAAAATTTGAATGAATGAATGTATTTTATTTTTCGAACATGTATAAAAATAAAATAAATTGTATGTAACTATTGTACATACAATAGACAGAAAAAAAAGAGAAAATAAAACAAACAAAATATTAAAATAAAGAGCAAGACATTACAAAACACCGCACATTGTTCGAAAAAAAACTTATTTACACTCACTTCCTAATATCAACTTGATGTCAAATGTGGTCCTCATGAGACATGTAAATGAGTATGTGTGTGTGTGTGTGTCTATTCCTATCTTTATGGGGAAATTGATCTGTTTACAGTCGCACTATGGGGACCTCTGACACAATGGGGACAAAAAACCAGGTTCCCAAAAGGGTTAAGTATAAATTCAGGTCCACATAAAGGTTAAATATAAATTCAGGTCCACACTACTAAAATTTAAATCTGTGTGAAGTAGATGAATTAATGCAAATGGTGTCTCCTATAAACACATTACCTTGTTTTTTCTTGAATTCCCCATAAAGTTTGAAGGAAACAGGTGCAAAGCCAACCATATATTTTTCAAAGATTTGAAGATGTGTTTAATTGTATTTATTTATTTATTTATTTTAAAGGTATTTATTAATTTCCTATTTATGTTTTTTATTATTTATTTATTTAGTCTGTATTTCTTATTATTATTATTATTATTATTATTATTTATTTATTTATTTTTTTTAAAAATGTGTTTACACTCATGACCCAATGGCTATTTTACCTACAAGTGATGATTACAAACCTGGTCCTCATGAGACATGGAAATGTGTGTGTACGTGTGTGTGTGTGTGTACATGTGTGTGTGTGTTTGTCAGTGTCCTGTAACCTTCAGCAAATGTTAACTTTTCTACAAATGTTATATTCATTTATGTTTCATATCTTACAAAAATGTATTTGTTCCATAAGTGTTGTTGTAACGTGAAATTTTTCATAAATATTCTCATCTTATATGTAAAAGGTCTGATTGGTTCCAAGGCCCCCAATACTACCCCCTAAACCCTTTAAAAATGTATGTACAGATGTTGTATAAACATGTGTTGTTATAAACTGTTGATATATTTTAGTGGGTCCAGGCTAATGTGGGTGTGTGGGACAGAAGAGTTGATCCAGGTCTGGGTGAGGATGAGGATGCATCAGTCTGGTGGATCATGTTCGTGTTTAAATTTTCAGTGAGCGTACGTTAGCGAGCAGGGTTAGCTCTTAAATGAGTCAAATCATCAGATAAAAAGTCAAAATTGAAGAATTTTTAAGTTGATTCAATGTTTTACTTTTTCAGTGAAGAAACAGATTGAGGTAAATGGATTTTTTTGTTGTTGGTTTTTTAATTTTTTTACTTGAAAGCCAAAGGTTCACATCTTATTCCAAACCCAAAATAAAGCGTGGGCCTCATGCAGGAATGTTTTCTTTTTTTGCTCTGACAGACGAGCCTTTTCTTACCCACCTGAGAACGCTGATAAATGATGTTGGATCCGTACCTGGATGCATGCCTGGCAATTTGTAATTAGCATAAGAAAATACCCAAATAAAGCAGACAACAGACTGGCATGCTGTGTGGAATCCACAAACCAACAAGCCACTGCAATTTGACAGCTAATGGTAATTTTAGACAAAAAGAAGGGGAAGTAAATGTCACCTGAGAGCAGAACAAAGACAAAAAGTTTTCTTCTGCAGACACAGAAACTTTTTCCCTAATGAGCGCTGTGAACAGTGGGGTCGCTGGTCCAGAAAAGTGTAAAGAATGGTAAAAGATCACTAGTGTGTGTATGCAAGAAGGAAAACCTGAGACCCCCTTTATTTCAGAAGCTTAAAATTCTTCCAATATCTGATATTAATAGTTTTCAAATGTGTATTTATTTATAAGATACTTTTTTCAGAAATGAAGGTTCCCATACAATTTGAGTCATATTTCTCAGTAAATGTTTAATTTCATTCATATATAACACGTAACTCTTCAGCTCTTCATCTTTTTAAATTTCATACAAGCAGAGGTCAATTATATATTAGATTCACAGGTGTTAAATTATGGACTCAGGTCTCACACACATAGCTAGAAACTGCACTTCACTAAAATGTTTTAAGAGACTCCTGAGAGAGTATTTTCTTGAGATGTATTAACTAGTTTATTCCATAACTGTAGATATTTTATTTTTTTCTTTAAATTACTTCTGTTGATCTAATTTAATCCCATATATGCATTTATTTTTAATGATCTTTGGTTTAGTTTTCTGTTTTGTGTTTAATTATGTAGGCCTATGTATTTTATTTCATGTACTTTTGTATGCCTTGGTTTACATTCTACTTGGTGGAGGCTCCTTATAAGCCTATCAGGCTTTCTGCTTCTTCCAGCACAGCACATTAAATTGTATTTGTCTTGTGCTGTATATTTTTAATTGTGTGAAATAAACTAAACTAAACTAAGTGGATGTGAAAAAACTAGTTTGGTTGAAATATGGATGAAGCTGCCACATTTATTAAAGGCACTGTCCTGCTGGCTCTGATGTCTGGGTTTTGGTTCTATTAGTAATAACACTGTTGTGGTAATTAGTGTTTCACCGATCGATCGTAATCGGCCGATGTTGCCTAAAAACTACGGTGGGCGACAAGGGGAAAACGCACCGCTTCTTCGACAAAACACTGCAAACATAAGGAGGATGTAACGACCAAAAACAAACACATAAAACAAATACAACACAAGGGAACTGCAAGAGAAAAATACTGCAATAACAGAAACCATGTAGAAGCAAAAACCTACAAACCCTGAAAACAAAGAAAAAGAAAAATGCTGCAAATACCAAAACATGCAAAGTCCCAAAACGACTGCGAGAAAGAAACGCTACAAGTTGACTCTACAACAAATGAAACTGGAATAAAATCATCCACGTAAACAGGGTTAATGTGTGTGTGTGTGTGTGTGTGTGTGTGTGTGTGTGTGTGTGACCACTGCAGTCACAATAACATTCTCATTATTTATCTGACTTTGACTCAATAGGAAGGTGAAAAGTTTTAAATGTGTTTTGGTTCCTGTGCTGTTGTAAGTCACCTTCCTACATGTCCTCTCTGCTATTACTTCCTGTCCTTATGCCCCCCCCATCACGCCTGTGCCCACTTTTCCACCTTCTTGACAGTTGCCATTAATAAATCTATTCTGAATCGACCAGCAATAAATCACTTGTTGTCATAATATTATTAGACATCTTCATAAAAATAAGTTCATAAAAGCACAGCATACATATTAAAATGTTGTTTAATATTACACTGTACCCTTCCCCAATAGTCTACAGTCATGTCCTGTATTACACTGAAACAGATTATGCAATTACTGTATTTTCCACACTATAAGGTGCACTGGACTATAGGGAGCCTAAGTCTCCGCCCCTTCCGGTCGGTCCACTGGGCCTGAATTCGTAAAAATGTAACATGAGAGTGGATGAGGATAAAATAATTATTTTCTGCTCCACTTTACTTTATGTCCTGAATCACACATTTGCTGTACTTCAATTAAAATCATAACCAATGATGTGTGTTTGGAGTTTCTTTGATACGTGTTTTGTGATTTATTATCGTGTAAAAATATGTCATTATTTGGACTCTGTTTGGACTACATATCAGACGTCGCATAGCTGACGTCACAGCAGAATCTTTCCCTGCAAACTTTTCTAAACCGTATACCACCTTATACGTTTGATGCTCTTGCCTTCGTCCTGAAAGAAGGAGGTGAAGCTCGCCAAAGTCACAGCCATTTTCAAAGAGTTTGATGGTGAAGCTTGGTGATGACGTCATATTTGTGAGATGAACGTTGTAGTCTATTACTTACTCTGACATAAAACCTAACGTAACTTTGGATGCCTGTCCAAAGTCAGTGCTTTCTCAATGTGAAAATGTATCTTTAAAATTCACACACATCATATGTGAAAACCGTAGCACATTTCAAACGGGACCAGAAAATTACTTTTATCCCTCCATTGACTCGCGTTCATTTTTTTATGGCACTTAGGTCCCATTGCCCGGAAATCGACCGGAAATAGAATCACGTCACTTAGGCTCCTTATAAGGCACATTAAGAAAAGTCAAAATTATGAGATGAATTCTAAATTCCCAGTCACTAATCACTAGCAGTATTAATCCATATATCAGTCCCACTGTGGTTTTTGTAGAACTAGTTAATATACAGTCACAATAGAACTAGTTAATATACAGTCACAATAGAACTAGTTAATATACAGTCACAATAGAACTAGTTAATATACAGTAACAATAGAACTAGTTAATATACAGTCACAATAGAACTAGTTAATATACAGTAACAATAGAACTAGTTAGTATACAGTTACAATAGAACTAGTTAGTATACAGTTACAATAGAACTAGTTAGTATACAGTAACAATAACTGCCTCATGTCCAATAATCTACAACTACTGGGACTGAACAACAATAACTGTAAGGTTATTATTGTCACTTTGGTGTCAGAGCAGTTACTGTTTACTTTGTAGGACACACGTTCTTTTTCAAAACACTCTTATGAGAATAGTTAATTTAATGGTTGAGCTACAGTACTAAAATTACCCCACAAAAACAGACAAAAACACATTTGCGTCCTTGCCAAAACCTTCCATTTTCAGTCGGTAGCTGCAGCTTGGCAGTGGCTGTTGTTTGAAAGCGGTGCGACCTCTGCACCACTGAAATAGTTATTGTAGCAGAGAACATCGTGTGAGTCAGACCAACCCTAATGAAGACTCAAGTAGTTATTTTAACTCTGATCAGCATCTAATTTAAACTGTGTTATTTTTGCACCTGAACTAGACCTGTCACATCATTTCTTTAACACTCGTATGTATATATTTTTACACTTTTAACTCTGGCAGGTGATGTTCTTTGCAACCATATATGTCATCGCTGCAGAGGCTGATCATTCAGCTTAGTCACATTCATTTAATGTGGCCATGGCTCAGTTGGTAGAATGGGTCCATTAACTAAAGGGTTGGCGGTTCGATTCCCACTCTGTCCTAGTCAGTCCATTGTGTCCTTGGGCAGTGTCACTCACACTGGTGTATGAATGAGTATGAATGTTTGGTGGTGATCAGAGTTGGCGCAAAATGGCTGCCACGATTCTGTCAGTCTGCCCCAGGGCAACTGTGGATGCATATTAGGGTTGTCAAAAAAATCGATTTTAGATACTAAATCGATATTGACCCTTGGTATCTAATTAGATACTAAGTTGCTGGAGAATCGATTTTTGTTTTTATGGCGTGTCGCCGCTTTTTTGTAGCGGGTAACGTTAAGAATTCTAAACAGGCATCAACGCGGTCAGCTCTGGCACAGCCGTAAAGTCTTTTTTTTTCTCCAGCTGCCTCTGACAGCACACGGGATGATGCCAGTGCGACCACAGACCTATACACTATTTCTATAGGTCTGTGATTGGACCATCCGATGTAACTTTGCTTTTAAAGGCCTCGATATAGTCGAACGTTTATGCGTGCGGGCGGCAGCCAGGCGGTAGCGCATAGTATCACGTTACCACCACGGAGGCCACCGTGAGCATGTCAGCCTATCATTTTTGACGTGCCTGCTGCTAGTCCCGCAAGGGGTCCGCGGTGGTCACATGATGCAATACGCTGCCGCCCGCGCACATAATGCTCGACCATAAAGAGTCTTACAGTTAGCACTGCAGAAGGGCTTGAGCTAAAAGATAGACCTACCTTAACTTACCAAGAGATAGACATGCATTTATTCTGCACCCGCACTCACTACCTTTTTTTAACAGTCCATGGAGGACATTTTAAAAGGAATCCCTCACATCTCCAGTATCGAAATAGTATCGAGTATCGAGTATTATCCTTAGTATCGGTATAGAGTTGGAAATTTTAGTATCGTGACAACACTAATACATATGTAGTTTACCACCACCAGAGGGAGCGTGTGAGAGTGAATGAATAATGGATCACTAATGTGAAGCGCTTTGGGTGCCTTGAAAAGCGCTACAGAAATCTAATCCATTATTGATATTATTGATCAAACACCACAAGAGAAATATTTTACAAAAAACAGACTGTTATAGAGAATTATGTTATATGTTATATGTTATACTATGAATTATGCATTTGATATTAGAGAGTAGGGCTGCATGATAAACTGATATTGTGATTTATTTATTTTTAACCCTGTGATATATAGTGTGATATGAAAAAATACTCAGGAGTGTATATATATATATATTGCAGTGTTAGAGTCTCAGTACGAGAGGTGGATCCAAATACAGGACTCAGACACGATTGACTGCGTCTACAGATTTTATTGACAAAAATATGAATATATTGAGCGGATAATTCCTCAGCAATGTTCCACCAGTGACCAGGAATATGGAGAACCTCTAACTGAGGACGGAGGCAGAGAGATCAGGGTCAAACAGGCAGCGTTTATACACAGGCAGAACACTAGTGTCCAGGTGAATCCATAAACATACTGGGGTTCAGAGGAAAGGTCCAGGGTCCGAGACATGAAGAAGCACCAACAGGAAAAGCAGGTGAGGACAGGCTAGACATCACACATAAGATCCAGGCCGGACGGACGGACGAAGACGGGTGGGACACATCAAGGAGAATTAACGAGGGGTGGGGACACCACTGGTGACAGGAAGCAAAGAGCGAATGTGTGAACATGAAACAAAATGAAAGCCCAGACACTAACAATGGCACAAAATACATAAAAAAATAAGACAAAACATAACAGTCTGGACCAGGACCTGCCATGTGACTGATACTTGACCATATCCAAACTGCATCAGTTCATTGACCACATGTATGGGATAAGTTGGGAGATGAAAACAACATAGATTTTATAAAGTAGAAAGTGAAGAACATTCATGTGGACACTTACTGCTTCACTTCCTCACACAAATTAAAATCCATTTGGTGCAGATTCAGGAATCAACTGATCTTTTCATGACCTCTACAATATGACCTCTAACCTCTAACGTTCTGAAATTGTATCAGAGCTAATGTATACCCCCTTTGCACCGCTTTATTACCCGCCCTGTGCTGCAGGAGCAAAGGTTGGAGCCGCTGAGGAACAGGGTTTAAGTGATTTTGAATGGGATCTCTGGCGTCTATTTTTAACATCAGACAGCTGTCTGTCATTGCTGCTCTAGAATTTCCAAATAGTGGCTGGATAAGCAGTTGTTGCCCCGAGGCTGTAGCATTTCATCTGTTGATGGATGAAGTGTGGAGAAGCTCGCTGTAGTTCACCAGAATGAAAAAGGGCACCATAGGAACACAGTGGTACCTCTACTGATGGAAGGAATGTGTTCCAGAAGTGCTTTCATACTGTTAATTTTTCATAAATAGTCACATTTTACATGTAAAAGGTTTGATTCATTCCAAGTCCCCAAATGCTACCCCCATAAAACCCTTTAAAAATTCTTTAAAAAATTTACCAATTAATATAAATATGTGTTTTCAGTTTATTTCAGTATATTTTACATGTAATTTGTTGGTGTCAGTGGGTAAATGTGTCTTCACTGACTGAACATTTAACATTAAACCATTAAATCAACCAGACATGTGGGTCATTTTCATACCAGACATGTGGGTCATTTTCATACCAGACATGTGGGTCATTTTCATACCAGACATGTGGGTCATTTTCATACCAGACATGTGGGTCATTTTCATTCCAGACATGTGGGTCATTTTCATTCCAGACATGTGGGTCATTTTCATCCCAGACATGTGGGTCATTTTCATACCATTGTTTTTTTTTGTCACTTTCACCTTCAGTGTTTGTCGACAGATGTTTGGGGGGTGTAGATCCAGGGACCATCGACTTTGACAACTTTTCGTGATTTCCCTGGGGTGTGTGGGGCATGTGCGTCATCGGGGCAACGGCAGGACTCATGGACGTTTTTCGGGGGTGTTTTTTTTTTGTGTGTGTGTGTTCGTAGGGTTTCATATGCATGTCTTTTGTTGGTACTGGTGGAGTGATGGCTCCTCCTCCTTTTTTTATCGTCTCCTGTTTCACTTCTGTTAACGAGGACGCTTCTTCTTTTCATTCGCACCAGAAGTCACTATCTTTGGGCTGGTGTGTGTGGGGGGGGGTGCTGTGGGGGGGGTTACGGTGGACACACTCGTGGGGCAGCGGTAGTTCTGTCCTTTACATGTGTACGGTTAGAACTGTGATGAATGAGGGTCAAAGGCTCATGAAAAGCATCATAGGTAGCTCCCTCATAGCCAATGGGTTGATACGTACAGTCCGTACAGTAACGTACATAATATTTATGTCTCAGGGGTTTCAGTTTCCTTTCGTAAATAGATTTTTATTTCGTATTCAGAGACAAATATTGAGGTCAAGGTTTTTCATAACTTGGATTATTACTTATCTGGGTGTTTCATAAGTACAGGTACCACTGTACAGGCAGTGTGAACGGGCACAGGTGTATAAATGTGCTTTAATTCGTTTTCACTTTTTTTATTCTTTTGTGAAATGTTGCTCAGTTTGTTGTCTGCGCAGTTACTGACTTTTATTTTGTAGAGCAGTCCAGACTTCCTCCAACATTCCAACTGACCAGGTACCGCCTTACCTGGCAGCAGTTTCCAGTTTTAAATGGAATCCAAAGGTGGGTCAGCACCACCCACGGGGGTTCAGCAGAAATAAGCTGATGATGTGATTAAAGCAAACGTTAAGTGGGGTTCCTCTCATCATGTTTATCTGTTTGAACCTGAGGCTTTTTTGTTTTTCATTGGGTTTTTGAGTTTGATGACGTGGTACTGCTCTTTATCACCAACAGTGACACAGTGAATATGAACTACACTTTTGACTTTTCATCTCATGCTTTTGACTTTTTATGGTCGCATATAAAAAAAAAAAATCTAGTTGTGTGAACCAATTTGAATTGCATAGGGTTTGGGTTATTTTAAATTAATTAATTAATTAATTAATAACAAACTATACATATATAAATAAATGAATAAAATAAAAAATACATGAATACAATTAAAAAAAAGTAAATATGAATACAACTAAATAAATGAATACAAGTAAAAAATAATCTCTCTCTCTTCCTCCCTATATATATATATATATATATATATATATATATATATATATATATATATATATATGAATAAAAAAATGAAACCATTAAATAAATTAATAAACACGTACATTGTGATGTTGATGCTCTAACAATATATTGTGCAGCTGTAATTCTATTAAGGCGAATCATGTGCAGCTTTATCTCCTTCAAATAGACAAATGGATGGAACATGTAATACAGTCCAACGTGCTGATGCTCTGGGGATGCGTTGATGTGGATCCTGAAATAGGAAACAATCATCCCGCTTCTGATGAGCTTCTTCTGTTCTAAG
The DNA here is from genome assembly GCA_020466265.1 of Siphamia tubifer. NCBI lineage: Eukaryota > Metazoa > Chordata > Actinopteri > Kurtiformes > Apogonidae > Siphamia > Siphamia tubifer. The sequence continues at coordinate 2,356,579 of CM035792.1, read as the reverse complement.
TTTGGAAAGGCCTGCTGAGTTCTAACCAGCCCGTTTTTGCTAAAAGCAGAAAAGCGCAGATGTTCCTCGACTTATTTTATAAGAGCCTGGTGCTTGTTGTGCAAGATTTAATCAAGGTACTCACATTAGGAGAGGCGTGCGTAATTGCACAGCGCTTGATGAGTGCACACCACATCTCTCAAATTAAGCTCCTCAGACGGAACGGTCATACTTTTCCACGCCTCGTCCTGCTGCATTTGACAGGATGTTGAGGTTTGACTGGCTGGTGTGGACGCTGCTCTATAAGTATTAGTGAGTGACAGATGGTGTTCTGAAGCAGCCCTCGACTGAACCAAAGACAGAAAACCATCAACAATCTGAAATAAACCTGTGGGACTTTAGTCTGCATAGAGTCCTGCTAGCATCTAAAATAATTACTGGGAAATCCTTAATTATAAACAGCACATGTGGTTCATACTGAATTCAGATAAGTCTGCAACAGGTTTTTTTTTAGTACACCGTTCTGGGCTGTTAAAATCACTATGAAACACACAGTTCTATTTGTAATTTTAACAAAACATTAAAGAAAATTAATGGAAATTATACATTTTATGTTTCAATGTATGCATGATGAACAAGCCTGGTCTTGAAAAAAATAAACCTGCCATGCCCCCCCCCCCCCCCAAATGAGTAACATATTGTCATGGATGCCAGTTCATTTTATACAAGAAAATGGTAAAATGTCATGAATGGAAAATAATAAGAGTAGCAGGTTTGTGTTTTTGTGTGTTTTGTCATTTTTTACGTTTTATTCAATTGCTCTTATTCCTTTGGGATGATGCTGCTGAAGCTGCTGCTGCCGCTGCTGAAGCTGCTGCTGCCGCTGCTGAAGCTGCTGCTGCCGCTGCTGCTGCCGCTGCTGCCGCTGCTGCCGCTGCTGCTGCCGCTGCTGCTGCCGCTGCTGCTGCCGCTGGAGCTTCGTACATCACATGCATAGATTGATTTGAATACCCCACCCCGCTCCAGCTACATCCTCCATTATTCTGTCGTATCCCGGTGTGCGGAGGGGTGGTTTCATATTTGGCGGGGTAGACTTGTCAGCGTGTGACGTCAGCACGTTTGTTACGTTCACTTGGTGAGTGGTGTCCCATTTTCAGGGGGAATTATTTCCCCTTGATGAGTGGAATTTACTTTTTAGGGCACTTAAAACCAAGTGGAAGTTTTAAGGGGGACAAATGGGACGGAGCCTAAAAATCTGGAATATTGAAGAATTGCAATTTAAATCGAATCGGCACCAAAAAAATTGTAAAAGAATCGAATGAGAGCATATCGTCCCAGCCCTTATCCTCAGTGTTGAAAAGTTACACATTTTCACAGATACTATTTATCAAGTGTTTTTTTTTTTCTTCTTTTTGTTTTTTTTCATTTGTTTTCCCATGATTTCTAATGTAAGTTTAAATGTGTTTCTTCCAGTCCTTACAAGTAACAAATGAATGAAAACGGGGACCTCCAGTCTCGTACAGGGGACATATGCTGTAAAAGTTAAGGGGAAAAAAAACAGTCTTTATTAGAAATAGAGAGACAAAGAAAAGAGAAATATATTACTATTGATCCGAAACAGTGGTTTGGGGTTTTGAAAGCATCTATTTTTATTTTCTTCCAACTGATTACAATCAAAATAGTGAAACTAAATTAGATTTGACCAGAGGCCATGAACACAAAAGGCTGCAGTCCTACAGAAGACAATCACATTTTCTCCTGTTTTCTATGAACAAACTGAATGCATGTGCACCACGGAACGATCGAAAAGGAAGATTTGCCATGCCAGCAGGCGCTTCATTTAATTTTTCATACATATAACAATAAAAAGAAGTACAATTCAAGCTTGAGCGCTGATTGAAATCACATATGATTCACATTGATAGTGGGACAGACGGTGAAATATGAGCCTCGCCTGTTTATTTATGAAGAAAGAAAGCGTGAGGATGAACATTTAGGACAACAGCAACAAAATGTAATTGAAATATCTGTACTAGAGCTGCGCAGCATATTGTTTAAGCATCAACATCGCAATGATGTGCTCACGATAGTCACATGACAGGTTCTGTTAATGTAGGAGACGGGTGAGCTCAACGTTTTCTAATTTCAATAGAATCTGACACTGAGCAGTTTGTACTAACACGACTGAAAAATGACTGACCAACAAGAGAATATCACCCAAAAACAACAAGAGAAAAAAAAGTGTGTGTGTATATATATATATATATATATATATATATATATATATATATATATATATATATATATATATGTATATGTGTGTGTGTGTGTGTATTTATATATCACAGGGTTAAAAAAAATCCCAATGTCATTTTTAATCGTGCATCTTTCGTTTGTACTATCCTGTCAACTATGGTCTAATTTTTTTTCCTAGATATGACGCTAAAGTGTTATATATTATAAATCTCAGAGGCTCAGTGGTTCAGTGTAAAAATATATTTCAAAAACCAAGGCTTGTTTTTTGTAAGAAATGTTTTGATTTGTAAGAGCACAAAGCATCAGTGAAACTAAACATTACATAAAAAGTTTTGCTATTAATGGCATTAATTAAACCTGGGTTTGACAAGTTAAAATTTCCTGGATAATATGTGCATATTGGCAAACAACAGCTGATTTAAATATAAATGGTAATAGTTGACACTCTACGTAGCTACAGATCAAACAGTGCAGAGCTCAGTGAAAATAAAGCAATTACTTTTAAATAATTTAACAGCCAGAACATTCCTTTCTATGCTGATCCTGTCTTGTGATGAAAATAGTGATGTCACAATGTTTTCAAATATTCCTTGTCAAACCTTCCATTGATTTTACAGCTATTCACAGCTGGTGCACATCCTTTTATTTATTACTAATTTAAACAATGTTTTTAGACAAGGCGATCCTTCCAGAAGAAAAAAAAGAAATAACAGCTTTATTTTGGTCGTCATCATGTAAAATAGTTGTTTCCATTGATTTTTAGTGGTCAGCCTCAGGCCTGTTCGCTGCTGGAAGTCATTACTGTACTCTCTTCTGGATATTAATTTTCTATTTTGTGTCTCAGCTAAGACTTCATACCCAAAATAAATTGATAAACAGCTAAAAATCTAAGTTTTAAATTAAAGTTTTTGTTGACCTAATCTAACTTTCTAATCATAACTGCCTGTCGGAACAGTACACCAGTCATTTCCATTAAAAAAAACTCATCACATTCATGTTCTCCACGACTTCATTTGTAGCATAATGGTGATTCAGTTCTATTTAAAATGTGAGGAAACAAAAAAAACTGAGTAGTGCGTCATAGCTTATGAATTCCAAATAGAATTTTATTTTTAACAAAGATAATAAGACTGATTTAATGTTTAAGGATCATTGAAATAAATCTTGTGGAGGTTTATTTTGTTATTAACATACTGTTTTGTGCAGGTAAATAGGAAGACTACCATGAACATATATATGTATATATATATATATTAGAGCTGGGCAAAACATCGATTTAGATTTAAAATCGAGTTTTATGGCAAAATCGATTCATATTTTAGGAAAATCGTGCAATCCGATTCCCCTCCACACGCACTTTTTTCCTCGCAAAAAGAAAACCATGAACCAGGCTGCTTTCCGTAGTTGCACATCTGAAGCGAAAGCATCCATTGAGGGGGGGCAGAACTCTTAGAAAAGGCAGAGACTAGCGCTGACAGTACTTCTTCAAAACGTTCAACAAACACTGACTGAAAGCTTTTCTCGCGGCACACCTTATGATAAACATGGAGCCAGAGTCCTGCATGGTTCTGATTTTGACATACCACAACCGCCCGTACCCGTCATGTTTAAACTCCGACCCGTTTTCCGACGAAAAAAAAAAAAAAATCCGCACCCGAACCGACCCGCTATAAATGAACCCGATATCCGACCCGAAGAAAGAAGAAAATGTCAGATAGCCAAACTTAAATACAAACATTTATTGCCACGAATATACTGAACAGTGACATAGCCAAGGCAGAGCCAAATAAAAATGTTGTTAACCTTTTAGCCTATGAACCGCAAATTAGACCCACGATCACCCACGTCCGAAACGAACCCGTATCCGACACAGCACAACATTTTTCACCCGTTTCGTGAAAATTTGCGGTTCACCCACGGGTACCCGAACCCGTGCAGGACTCTGAACCTTATGATAAACAAAGGTCACGATGTGGAGCGATAACAGACACAATAACATCATATATCCAAAATATTGGTAACATGTTCAGGTTTATTGAAGTAGTTTAATTGATAATAAGGTTTAGTTTTATTTTGTCCTTACAAAGTAAAAATGTTACTAGTTTTATTTTTATCTTACTTTCGCACTACTACGTTTTTTACAATGTTTTTCATATAATATGAGTATTAATGTATATTGTTTTAGTTGTTAAAATATTTTAAGCTTTCTTTTTTCCAACAAAATGTATCTTTTACACTATTTTTTTTGCACAGTTTTTCCTGTAACAGTGGTGGATATGTCTGGACTTACTACAGTTCATGTAGACAAAGTCTCAGGTTGCAGTTGCACCTTTTGCACAAATGATTTATTATTTACACTTATTTGTAGAAGTATTTTTGTTTTACATGTTATTTAATTTAAAAAAATTTTCATTTTCATTTTGCCCACGTGGGAAAAAAATCGTATCGTGAATTGAGTTTTTTGGGAAAAAAATCGGAGATTTTTTTAAAAGAGAAAATCGCCCAGCCCTAATATGTATATGTATATATATATATATATATATATATATATATATATATATATATGTGTGTATATATATATATATATATATATATGTATGTATATATATATGTGTGTATATATATATATATATATATGTACTGTATATATATGTATATGTATATATATGTATGTATATGTGGATGTATATATATATACTGTATATATATATATATATATATATATATATATATGTAGTCATTTTCAGTGTCTTTTTCACTGGTATAAACACACACAGTTTTTCCTTCAGTTCTTCTTACACTGTCTGTTACTCATCCTTTTAAATATTGTTCATTGGTTGTCACCAGCAAACACTGCTCTGTCTTTATCCTGTCCTCTGCACTGTCTCACATGTGTGTATGTGGACGCACACGAGGTCAGCGTCCTTCTCACCAAAGCTTTTCTCCACACACAAACACTGACACACTTGCTGAGACCCCAGCGGCTTGTTTGATGTTTGATCCACCGTGAACGCGAGTGTGAAAATCGAAGCCTGCTGTGCACATGTATGCAAATGTGAGCATGTGTGAGACGGGCTGAAAGGCTGCTGATTATATCTTAAGGAAAAGCTGATGTGCTATAGAACAAGTGTGATACACAGAGCAGGGAGAGAAAAGAAAAGAAGAAATAGAGTGGGTCGCTGAGGTCAAAGGGCATCTGAGGGAATATGACATACAGGCTGAGAGAGAGAGAGGGGGGGGGGGGGGGGGGGGGGGGGGGCAGAACAGAATAAACAGTATTAGAGCATTACAATCCTCCACATCTTTCATCCTCTCTGCTGTTCAGTCTGTCTTTCTCTGATAATGATAACCCAGCACCAAAGCACATGGACATCTAAGCAGGGTCACAGTGTGTAGAATGCAGAGTGTCACACATTAAAGGCTCCCAAAAAGGTTGGCTTATGTAAGAGGAAAAAAAACAACATTCTTGTATGTTTTGAAAGTTTGTAGGTTCAGTCATTCACATGTTCTTGCCTGAGTTTCACAACATTAAATATTCTGTAACTGAACAGAGGACAGGGCTGTCCAACCCTAGTCCTAGTCTCACCCCCCCCCCCCCCCCCCGACACCTGATGATGAGTCAGGTGTGTTGGAACAGGGATACATCTAAGACCCCGTCTGCACAGATATGAGTTTGTGTGAACTCGTACTTTCTTAATGGATCGACCTTTTGTCACAATGGGATCCGTCTCGTGGATACCCCAAAACAAACTCTTTGGAAAATGGGTCCCAGAGTGGGAAGATCTGGATACGGTGCCATTTCCGTATCCATCCTGATGAGTATCTGTGTGTGTTCACACCCACGTCATGATCACATGACCGGAAAAGACCGCAGCCTTGCACCTGGAGCATTAATTTTAGTCATGGACGGTGGTGAATGGTTTGGCTGTCAATTGTTGTTTGTGTCCGGAGTATTTGTGGCGCAGGTAGTTAAGGGATGTGGGTGCATGTGCACGACTTATGTTGTTCCCTTGTATCCGGTGGGACTGGCTTACAGCGCTCATAGTGGTGTGGAATGTGAATTGCATCGTTTTCAACAAGCGTTTCACCCCCATGCTGACCCAGATTTTTACTGAAACAGTTCCATTTTTACGTAATATCTTTTTGACACGGTTTCAAAACTAAACCCGTATCAAACTCATGCAGACATAACATAAGACATGCGTGGTAGTAGGTCTGCAGGGCATGGATTGGGCACCTCTGATATAGGACAAAACAGTAGAGGAGACACAACTGTGGAAACTATCAACTGGAAGTACATAGTGGATATACACCATGTTTGTATTTCTGTGTGTGTGTATATATATATATATATATATATATATAATATTCTACAAGTTATGTGGAGTTTCAATGTGTTTTAATCAAAGCTTCATGAATTTCACTATTGTTTGTCTGCATATTATAAAGGTTAAAAGTTTAAATGATAATTATGGACAGTATGTAAGCTCGATTAATTCAGCATCAAACTCTTACAGACATGTAGAGAGAATCATGCACGCATGCATGCAGATAGTGAGCTATTCTTGTCCCAAACAAACCAGCACTGAGCTATTAGGGCGCTTCAGCCACACATCCAATATTAAAGACAGCCTCCAGCCCTTTTCTGTCACACTATCTGTCTCTACCAAACTGCATGAGTCATGCTGTTTTGGTTACAGAGGCAGTCTGTGTTTTACATGGGAACATAAGCTCCACCCCCTTCATCATTATGGGATTTGATATCCACCTTTTTAATATCTGCAGCAGTCCAGTATTGACTTGACATGTATTTATTTTTATATTCTTACATAATTTTATGTTAAATTTTATGAAATGGACATTTGTCATAGATTATACATCATAATATATATACCATAATTATGGGGAGGTTATGGTGTGCTGTCATTTACCTGGATAAGCTGAGATAATATGATTTAGCAACAAACCAAATCACATTTAAATTCTGCAAATGTATGCACATCATTGTCCACTGTAAGCCTTTTTTCAAGCAGAAAAAGATGAAAGATTCAACATATTGTATTTGTCTAATAGCAGCAAGTGTTGCACAGTACTGCTACGATTGGGTGGGGTATGTGACAGGCGCAGACTGAAGAACCTCCTTCGGTGTGAATGTGTGTCTGTTGTGGATGGAAACATCTGGAACAGTATTCCCTCCACAATAAGAGCATGCCCCTCATACTCCTCTTTTAAGGGTAACGTAAAAAAATGGCTCAAAACAACACAAACTTATGAACATTAACTGTTGTATTTTATTTACATTTTATTCTGCATTTTGGAGTGATCTACCTTGGTGGAGGTCTGCGCTCCGAATGCTTTTGTAATTTGTATATATTTTGTTATGGTCATATGGTCACATGGTCATATGGTCAAATGGTCATATGGTCAAATGGTCATATGGTCAAATGGTCATATGGTCACATGGTCAAATGGTCATATGGTCAAATGGTCACATGGTCACATGGTCACATGGTCATATGACCACATGGTCAAATGGTCATATGGTCACATGGTCACATGGTCACATGGTCATATGGTCACATGGTCATATGGTCACATGGTCACATGGTCATATGACCACATGGTCACATGGTCATATGACCACATGGTCACATGGTCATATGGTCACATGGTCATATGGTCACATGGTCACATGGTCATATGACCACATGGTCACATGGTCATATGACCACATGGTCACATGGTCATATGACCACATGGTCACATGGTCATATGGTCACATGGTCATATGGTCACATGGTCATATGGTCACATGGTCACATGGTCATATGACCACATGGTCATATGACCAAATGGTCATATGACCACATGGTCACATGGTCACATGGTCACATGGTCATATGGTCACATGGTCATATGGTCACATGGTCACATGGTCATATGACCACATGGTCACATGGTCATATGGTCACATGGTCATATGGTCACATGGTCATATGACCACATGGTCATATGACCACATGGTCACATGGTCATATGGTCATATGACCACATGGTCATATGACCACATGGTCATATGGTCACATGGTCACATGGTCACATGGTCATATGACCACATGGTCATATGACCACATGGTCATATGACCACATGGTCACATGGTCATATGGTCACATGACCACATGGTCACATGACCACATGGTCACATGACCACATGGTCACATGGTCACATGACCACATGGTCACATGACCACATGGTCACATGGTCACATGACCACATGGTCATATGGTCACATGGTCATATGGTCACATGGTCACATGGTCACATGGTCATATGACCACATGGTCACATGGTCACATGACCACATGGTCATATGACCACATGGTCACATGGTCACATGGTCATATGGTCATATGGTCACATGGTCACATGACCACATGGTCACATGGTCACATGACCACATGGTCATATGACCACATGGTCACATGGTCACATGACCACATGGTCATATGGTCACATGGTCACATGGTCACATGACCACATGGTCACATGGTCACATGACCACATGGTCACATGACCACATGGTCACATGGTCACATGACCACATGGTCATATGGTCACATGGTCATATGGTCATATGGTCACATGGTCACATGGTCACATGGTCACATGGTCACATGACCACATGGTCATATGGCCACATGGTCACATGGTCACATGACCACATGGTCACATGGTCACATGGTCATATACCACTCAGTAAAATGAAAGCGTGACATCACAGGTTCACAGGAAAAAACACATTTGTCGTTCAGTGAATAATGACATGACAGGTAAATGCTTTTTTTTTTTTTTTTTTTTTTTGCAAGGTGCCGAAAGAAAAGCGAGATGAAGATTTTGCCTTTCCTCTTCCTCCTCTTCCTCTTCCTCACCACGGCAGATTGTGACGATGTCAAGTACATCTCCAAGAGGAACTCAGGTAGGATGACCCGCTACGGTTGTTTATGTTTCAGGGACACTTGGAAACTGTGAGATTTCCATAAAATTGGTCCTTTTTTTTTTTTTTTTTTTTTGTTTAAATTTCTGAGCTTTTGTTTTTCTCTTTTCTTGATACTTTCATTGTTTTCCTTTGTTTCACTCTCATCCCTTTCCATTGCAAACGCTCTTCTCTCTCTCTCGTCTCAAATAGCTGCTTTTCAGAACGATAATGCTACCTCTTGTCTTTTGTCAAAGCACGCCTCCTCTCTTTTCTTCTCGCTCTCGCTGTCAGACTCTTGCTACCCCCCCCCCCCCCAACAGTTCTTCTCTTCACTCCTTTCTGCTGCATTTATATTTCTTAAAATTGGATATACACTTCTATCTTACTCTATTGCATTCTTTTCCCTCAATCACCACCTCTGCTTTTTCTCAGATAACACTTCTTTCCAGAGTGCAGACAGCTGTCTCTCGCTCGCTCGCTCTCTCTCTCTCGCTCTCTCTCTCTCTCTCTCTCTCTCTCGCTCTCTCACCATTTGCTGATTCTTTTCTGCTGACTTGTGTGTAATAATGTAATGATCAGTCTGTCTGACTACTGTTGTCATTGTCGCCGCTGCTGTTGGGGCTCATTTGTGCATTAGCAGCCGGCCGACAGCAGATCTGCCGATGGTCTTTTATTCGTCATTGATTTGTTGTGTCTCAATGATCAGGCCGACATGAGATTTTGATTGGGCTATTGATGAATGCAGTGCACTTTCAATAATGCTTTGTATGATATGGTGGCTAAAAGTGTGATGATTATAGATATTCTGTTTAGCTATGCTTACAGCCTCTGTGTGCTTTAAATAACATTAATAATGAGCAGAATATACCAGTCAGGTAAGTTTTACAAGTAGGTGCTCTATAATTATAAATATTACAAACAGCCTTTGTAATTGTATTACTGTACACCTCTGCCAAGTCCTCAGAGTGATAAAAACACACAAAATTACTTACTGATTTTTAGCAAACTCAAGTCATCTAATTATAACAATCCAGTTAGAATTGATTCCCCTTTAATGTAATCCTGTCTTACAGTTTTGCTTGCTTATAAGAGCGTAGATAGGAGAGGTTTAGTCGAGGGAATTTGAGGGCAACCGTAACAATCCTATAGAGAGCCTTTGTAATTACACAAGCAGCATAGGCAAATTGCATTACAGGCGTTTAACTCAGCTAAAAATAAAGTTTTGGGGAGAGATGTTTCACAGAACATGGTGACAGTATATCAGAGTAGTTTTAGGATCGCTCAGTGTACTAGGTTTGGAATGACGTGGAATAATATATATGTAAAGCAAATGCAAAGGTTACTCACCAGGAGGCTGTAGACGTCGCAGACAAACACCCTGATCACTGGCCAATCGCACGTCTTTCATGAGCTGGGTGTGAATTTTCAAAGACATGCGATTTGAGAGATGAGCAGAGGTGGGAAGTAACAAAGTAAAAGTACTTTGTTATTGTACTTAAGTAGATTTTTGTAGATGTCTGAACATTCCTTGATTATTTAATTTTCCGGCAGCTTTTTGCTTTTTCTTCCTATATTTTTGCATCAATATCTGTACTTTATCCTATTGCATACAGAGGATTTGAAAGACAACCTTTTAGCCCCGCCTCCCCTGACTATGAAGCACCACTAGACCCATACATGGAATGAATGCGGATAGCACTGCTAGGCTAGGCTAGGCTAGGATAGCACTGCTAGGCTACATATTAAGTGTAGTCGCATAAAGTATTGGTATCGCCGATATCAGGCTGAATTTTACTCTGTATCGTATCGGGAAGGAAATCAGTGATATCGAACATCACTAGTTTTGTGTGTGTTCTTATATTTCTCTCAACACTGCTCACATGTTTTGTTGTTAAACATAGCTTTGTAACCACAGTTCATTTTAACTAAGTTAAGTTGTTATTTTGTAAATATTTATTCGGTTTTGTTAATTTTGTTCCTTGTTTTGTTTTATATTTCATGTTTAATAATTTATTATTTTTCTTCACTTTTGTGCCTTTTTTGTCTTATTTTGTTCATGTTATTTATTATTGTGTTGGTTTATTATATATTTTGGCTGTTATTTTATTAATTTTTGACTGGAACTGTTAAAGTCTCAGGTGTTAAAATGTTAAAAAACTGCAAGCAGTCTCAAAGGCCTTCGCCATCCCTCGCGACCACCTCCCCACGCGACGCCCGAGTCAAATTTCAGCCAAATCGGTGTTTGTATGCCTGATCTATGGACCATTTTAGGAAAGGCAATTTTGTAGGGGGCGCTATCAAGCAAAATCGCAATTTCTATTGATAAACTGGTGTAGGACCGAAAGATAGACGTCTGAGTCAAATTTCAGCCAAATCCGTGTTCGTATGTCTGATCTACTTCCATTTTATGAACAGTGTATTTGGCGAATCTGTAGGGGGCGCTATAGTGCGAAATAAAAATTTCATGCGAAATTTGAGCCAAATTGGCGTTCTTATGTCCGAACTACAGCCTTTTTAGAAAGGCAAATTTGTAGGGGGGGGCGCTATAGAGCAAAATCACAATTTCGTATGACAAACAGGTGTAGATCTGGGAGATAGACGTCTGTGTCAAACTTCAGCCAAATGTCTGAGCTTAAGCAATTTATGTAGTGGTAATTTTTCCTGAAAACTTTCCAAACTTTGTGGCAGCGTAGCACAAAAACGATGCGAGTTTTACTTTAGTTTAGTTTGTCTCTTGACACAAAATGTAATTTTAGTTTTAGTCACAATTTAGTCATTAAATAATAGTATAGTTACAGTTTACAAAAAGTCAGAACATTTTAGTCGAAAAAATCTAAAATAATTTTAGTCGACTAAAATAATTTTAGTCGACTTAAATGTGACAACCTTTTTTTTCGTTTTGTTAAAGATTATATAAAACCCAAACTGTTTATTGTAATGTTTTAATGTGTAATACACAAGATTTCACCAATTCATTCACTTGAATTCACAGCTATGGTTTTATTAAGACATTATTCTGTTAAAGTAGCAGTGCATAATCAAAGCAGAACAAAAACCACAGATACATCAAAGCAAATGTTCATCAACTGAACCCACTTTGTCCTCACTAGGGTGGCAGGGGTCACTGGGGGTCTAATCCAGCTACAGTGGACGAAGGCTTTGGATAACTTTTAATGTCCCACTTGTCTCGATCGTGTTCACCAATTTGAGCTCATTTGCCCAAAGGCCAAGGAGGAGATAGATAAATTCCAATGACAGTGAAAATCCACGACTCAACGTTTTTAGAATTGTAATCCAAGATGGCGGACTTCCTGTTGGTTTATGGGCGTGGCCATTATAAGGTTTATGATGAACATGTGTACTGATTTTCATAGCTCTAACTTCACTACGGTGTGATCTGGCCTAATACAAACTATTTCACCTTTTCTAGGGGGCGCTGTCGACACATTTCTTTTCCCGACTTTTACGAGACCTATAAATACTCGCAATTTTTCACACTTCTGAAGTGTGTGCAAAATTTGGTGAGTTTTCATGCATGTTCAGAGGTCAAATTAGAGGTCAAAGAGCAGAATCAGATGGAACTGCAGCAGTATCAATAGACCTTGATCCCGACGTGGGACGAGACGAAGGACTAATGAAGCTATAATTTGCATCAGGATTCTGTCTATAAAGAGTGTTAATTTTGTCAGAAAATGTAGTTTTAGTCCCTTGACAAAAATGTAATAGTATAACATATAATAATAATATAATATATATATAAATGTAATAATATAACATATATATATATATATATATATATATATAAATGTAATAATATAACATATATATATATATATATATATATATATATATATATATATATGTATATATATATATATATAAATGTAATAATCATCAGATGGTCCAGTATTCTTTAAAACCACCTCAAACCGTCCCAGTTTGATGTTTTTGTGGTAGAACTTGTTGGCTGCAGCGTCGGGTGATAAAACAGTGATTCATTTGTAATCTTCCAAATGGACCAAAGGCGAGGAATGAAAAACAACATTCTGTTGAATGTGTTCGTTTATGAGAGTAAATCCTTTATTTGGAGGCTTTAGGTGTTGAGCACATTCTTGGCTCAGTCTCATCATTTCCTTTATCCACTCTCACCTTTCTCTCTCTTTCTGGCTCACACTCAGTGCAGGATGTGTGGGATGAGCTGCTGGGAGTTTTTGGTGGGTATGTGTACGCTCATGAGCAGAGGTGGAAGTAGCTCAGTAAAAGTACTTTGTTACTGTACTTAAGTAGATGTTTGTAGTATTTATTTTTCTGGCAACTTTTTACTTTTACTCCCTACAGTATCTGTACTTTATACTCTTTATAGTTATATAAATATATGTACTTTATACTCTTTACATTTATATAAATATATGTACTTTATACTCTTTATAGTTATATAAATATATGTACTTTATACTCTTTACATTTATATAAATATATGTACTTTATACTCTTTACATTTATATAAATATATGTACTATATATGTATAATATATGTACCAGAGTATTTTTTCACCGTAGGACCTGTACTTGTACTTGAGTCCAGAGTACAGGGAGTACTTTGACCACCTCTGTGCACATGTGAACGTCCAGCTCTGCAGTTTTACTGTATGTGTGGGTTGGGTGTTTTGAAGAGTGTGCTTGAGCGTCTCCTCTCTGGGTGTGGACTCTCCTCTTGCGTATGGATGTGTTTGGTAGAGGTGTCCACAGAGCAATTATGTGATCAGAGCGGACATTTATGTGGGCGACCGCTCCAGTCGGCCAAAGATAGGCTTTTAGATCTCTTCCCTCTCTCGCTGCGTGTGCGTATGTGCGTGTAACCGGACACCATATGGATAGGGACTGCCATTTCCTGGTGTCACTTTCCCTGCTGTGCTTTGATGCAGAACCTGCTGCAGCAAAACGGGAACAAATAGTGATGAGACACAGAAGAGAGCTGGGCGGGAGAAGGTGTGGGGAGACTTTCAAGTCATTTCTATTCTGCACAGGGATAGGGTTAGTCATAGTCAGACTAGGCGGTCGCCTAGGGCACCAGATGTCTTGGTGGTGCCAAGTCCCACAGAATTAGAATATTAAGATCCTGTATTTTCTGGAAAATACTGAAAAGACTTTAATTTTCTCTCAAATCTACAGTGCGTCTTATATATGGATTAATTCTGGTTGTGCTAAGTGACTTGGAATTTTGACTTTTGACTTGAGTAGTCAGGGTAGTAAATATCCTCCTGTCACCCAAGAAAATGAAAGGTTTAGCTTTTTTACATTAAACAATTATCTTAATTGGAAACTGCACAATGTACCAGTTTTTATTCAGAATATATTTTTTAATGGAATGTTACTTATAATGGACAGATTTTTCAAGTAAAACTAAAACTTTTGTCCCCTACAGAGGACAGCTGGGTCTGGGCATCACTGGGTGTCAGGAGGATATTGTACTGGCTATGATGAAATACTTAATCCACTGAATACTAAAAGAAAAGTAAAATAATCGTAATAATAAAAATGTGTTGCTTCTAGGTCAGAACAACACTCAGTATAACATTAGAATGAAAAAACATGGACATGATTATGTAACATGTTAAAATATGTTAATTTATCATTGCCTGTTTTAAACATGTACATCATGCTCAAGTAACGAGGGAGCAGATCAAGGATAAATGGAGGAATATTGATCATTTATATTTGTTTTGATAAATTGTACAATTCTGCTGTGGATGAAATTGTGATGCATGAGGCTGTTCAGAAGGAAGCATGAGGTCTGCACTCCAATATTTCTTTGACATTTTACAAATACCTCTGCTTTGTGACATTTTCAAAAGAGATTCCCTACTTTAGGCTAAATGTGTTTCAAAGGAATCATTTCTTAAAGTGGACTTATGTTCAGAAGCCAAGTCATCTGCAAAGTGTCGCAAATACATCGCAGAGACTTTTCGTGCAAATAATGTAACCTGCCACAGACAGTGTCGCAGAGAAGACAAGAAAATAGGCCTCTGATTGGTCCATTCTACATCCACTCTACAAACACTTCAACTGCAGTGTTTATGCAGATTTGTGGCAAGATGTGATGCTCCAACGGCCGGACGCTCCAACGGCCGGACGCTCCAACGGCCGGACGCTCCAACGGCCGGACGCTCCAACGGCCGGACGCTCCAACGGCCGGACGCTCCAACGGCCGGACGCTCCAACGGCCGGACGCTCCAACGGCCGGAAGCTCCAACGGCCGGACGCTCCCAACGGCCGGACGCTCCCAACGGCCGGACGCTCCCAACGGCCGGACGCTCCCAACGGCCGGACGCTCCCAACGGCCGGACGCTCCCAACGGCCGGACGCTCCCAACGGCCGGACGCTCCCAACGGCCGGACGCTCCCAACGGCCGGACGCTCCCAACGGCCGGACGCTCCCAACGGCCGGACGCTCCCAACGGCCGGACGCTCCCAACGGCCGGACGCTCCCAACGGCCGGACACTCCCAACGGCCGGACGCTCCAACGCGTCGCAGGAACACCTGCAATACGCTGCCCTGGGTGAATCTGTGTCGAAACACATCTCTCCATTGACTTTGCATGTGATCTCGACAGGCGAATGTGAAAATTCGTTTTGGGTGTGGCCTCATTCATGACAGGTCACTGGAGTTAAAGGTAAAACACTTTAGCAAATCCTTGGTAGAATAATGAACTGAACCAGATGTGAATGAAGTCATGGCTACAGGCAGATGTCAAGTAGAATAAGAGATAAACATCAGGTTACTGCAAAGCAATGAATGTTTTTCTATTACCTGATTGGCTGTTGATGGTTAAAAGATGAGACACAGTTCAGACAATCACTGCACTTCAATCCACCACAGGACTGGAAAGTCGCCCTCCAAATTTTGAATCATTTGGTAGAGTTGTGCAGGTGTTAGGAGTTCCACAGACAAACAGGACCCACTATAGACACAGATTTACTGAATTATAGATAAATTATAGATAGATGTGGAAAGGCGGTGTGTCCTCCTGACACCCAGTAATGCATGTTTGACCAAAGGTTTGTTTTATTTCAACATTCTCTCTGTTGTAATGACAGTCCATTAAAAAATACATTCTGGATAAATAAAATTTTTTTTTTAAATGTATTTGGAAAACTGTTGAATTGTGCTAATCAAGATAATTTTTTAATGCTAAACCTTTCACTTTCTTGGGTGTCAGGAGGTTAACAATAAAATGTAAATGTGAATCAATACACTGATACACTGACAACAGATTTGGAGATTATTTCCAAGTGTAAACTCAGTGAATTAATAGAAGGAACAAACAGACATGCTGTAAACCCACACTGAAATGTACCATGAATGAAGAGCTGCACAACTGGTGAAAATGGAGTTAAAATAAAACATTAGTGTGTAAACCTGCTTTATAATACATAGAAAAAACTAAGACACCTTTTCTAGTTAGAACTATACACCGTGAATCTTAATGTTTGTTAGTGATCCATTTAATGCATGTTAATGAGAAAATGCACTAATGAAAGGTTGGATAACTGATGACATTCAGGTCATCCACACACCTGTGACGTCATCTTTCCAACTTTCTTCCATCTTAGTCAAGGCCAGATCTTAACAGCTTCATCGCTCCAGAGAAAACCAATAGATTAGGTAAGAAGACAAACAGAAAGATAAAGCAGAGTCTTATCTAGATCTGTATCCGACTGAAAGGAAAAGGCACCAGGTTTGTGCTTCTTCTTCTTCTTCATATGTACACAGTTACTGCCTCCCTTATGATTCCTCTCTTTAAAAACTGCGAAGTGATGGCGACGATGCAATTTCCTGATTCAGATGGTTTTCCCTGTGTGTGTGTGTGTGTGTGTGACAATGAATGCCCTTGTATACATATGTGTGTGTGTGTGTGTGTGTGTGTGTGTGTCTTTTCTGACGCAGCTAAAACCTGAGATCAAAGAGCGATTAGATCTCAGCATGATCTAATCGCAGTTTAACTTCTAGCATGCAAAGATAACAAGAAAGTAGTGTGTGTGTGTGTGTGTGTGTGTGTGTGTGTGTAGAATAGAAAGAGATGCCTTAGTGCAGTGTGAGGCATATCTTCATCTTCCAGTTGGTGAGGTAGACTGTGCACGGCTCTGTGTGTGATAGATGGAGCAGTGTGTGAGACAAAAAGGATGAAACACACTTACAAATCGCTCTCCTACTGACACTCACACCTACAGACCAAGCTCTGGCTGCACACTACAGCTGATTTTGCATGAAAAGAAGGGGGTAAAAAAAAAAGCATCTGAAGTTGAGCAGGTTTAACTTCTGATGCACACACATTTTCCACAGGAAAGTGTTGACGTACAAGGTTTTTACGCTTGGCTGTGATTGACTTTGCTGCACAATGAACATGAATGTCCAACCCTGTTTTCATATATATATATATATATATATATATATATATATATATATATATATATATGTTACACATTAAATCACAAATTTTTACTTTGGAGGAAAAATTTGACAAGAATATTTTCATGAATATAAAGATGTTTAAATTTTCACATCACCTGTTCTGAACCATATAAAGTTCTACTATGATATTACAAAATGTAGCAATCTGTCGTTTTTGAAATGATTTGAAAATCCAGTATTGTAACAACACTATGGAGCATTACTATTGAAAATGTGGAACATTTGTTTTACGAATGACTTTGGGGCTGGTTTGTGGGGTGCTCCGAGCACTGAGGACAAAAAGGCAAATTATTTATTCACTCTTCTGGGAAGTACAGATAGTGACGGAACAAGAGAAACGGAGCAGGAGAACAGGAGATCCAACATTTATAAGCTCTTATTGTACTACAGCAGTCACAGAGATACTGAAAGACACTTTTGTTTTGTTTGGAGTGGATGCTGAATGGTTCAGGTTAGTGATGTAACATCGTGACAGTACTCCAACAAATAGGACCATGTTCACACAGCAGGTCTTAATACACTACATACATGGATTTTTTTTGTGTGTTTGTTCATATTACTCATTAAATGTGACTTTTCTCATTCCTGAGTATGAATGGAATGTGTCCCTGAAGTGACCTGCATGTGCAACAGGCTCTGACGTAATGACGAATAAGGAAATACGACATAGTACGTGACATATCTGGAAGACACTAGCGGTTGCTATGGGCAGGAAAGAGCTGTATAAATCAAGATTTAGGATTTTAAGAAATGTATAAGGTGGATGTGAAAGCAAGACGTTCATATAGAGAGAAGATGAATGTGACAGAATGAAGGTATTTGGAGAAAATCAGATATGAAGGATACGTCTATGCTATGATCTATCAAGGTTCACCTGTACCCACTGGTCCCGCCCCCTGGACCTGTACCCACTGGTCCCGCCCCCTGGACCTGTACCCACTGGTCCCACCCCCTGGACCTGTACCCACTGGTCCCGCCCCCTGGACCTGTCCCCACTGGCCCCGCCCCCGGGACCTGTACCCACTGGTCCCACCCTCTGGACCTGTACCCACTGGCCCCGCCCCCTGGACCTGCATACAGGTAGTTCAGTGTCTGCTTTTGGGCATAAGTTCCTACACAGTCCTTTAAAAGATAAGAACAGTTTTACTGTGACTGTTTCAATGTCGTACCTCTGAGTCGTTACATTTATTGTGTCAATCACAGGAGTAACTGAAAAAGTCAGATGAATGTGACATGGTCGTTCAGTGCAGACCATGTGATGACATCATCACGACTCATCGACTCGACTTGGACTTTATTGACAGATAAGTCGACTTGAATAAAACTGCAGTGGTTAATGCTCTAGTCCAGACTGTCTTTCACAGGTCAGGTACAGGTCAGGTACAGGTCAGGTACAGGTCAGGTACAGGTCAGGTATAGGTCAGGTACAGGTCAGGTACAGGTCAGGTACAGGTCAGGTACAGGTCAGGTACAGGTCAGGTACAGGTCAGGTACAGGTCAGGTACAGGTCAGGTATAGGTCAGGTACAGGTCAGGTACAGGTCAGGTACAGGTCAAATGGCAGAAAAAAGTCAGATTTGGGAACTGTACTCTGAACGTAGCCTTAGTTACACTGCAGGGTGTTTTCCCTGGAGTCATTTGAAGTTAAAGTGGTTTCAGTTTCATTGTAATTGTTTGATTGCTTTGAAAGGTTCACTTTTCCAATTAGCTAAAGTATTGACAATGTCACTGTCAAGCACTGATTCATTAGTTTTGGGTTAAGGCCAGTAGAATAATAGTTTATAAATAGGTAACATCTACCATTTAGTTTATATAGACCACTCGACAGCTCTGCACATTATATTGCAATTAAATGAATGGAAATCACATTCCAGCTTCACTGTGCACTCACTTCAAATGAGTAATGAGCAGCAAAAAAAAAGGATCGTAGCCATTCCTTTAGTGAGCCGTTACCGTGGCAGCAGAAAGCAACAGCTTTAGCATTCAGCTAAAAAATACAGTTTTGGAGACACTGTCACATTTCTGCTTCACTGTGTAACGACATCAGCTTTTGTGCATGAGATCCAGGGCTAGAATGATGTGGCATGTCCTCAGCCCACATGGTTTGCATGTATTAACTCTGACAGTGTTTTTTCCAGAGGCGTAGGATTTTAACACTCAGCTGACTTTTTTTTTTTGGGCTGATGGAGCAGCTTAGCAGTATCACGAGTCTTGTCAAAGGGCATTGTCACGCAGGGTTCTCAGTCCAGACTCTGGTTTTGTTTTGGCCCATCTGGCTGTGATTCATTTGGGGTGAGTGTGAACATGCGAAACATACTCAGGTGGGGACCGAGGCAAGTGTGAGCTTAGTGTGGCTGAGGTTCCTAATGAACTCTGGAGTGGTTCTGATGACACCATGGTCGGGCATCCATCTATCTGAACAGATATGTCTAATGTAGAAGTTGGACTTGAATGGTGCCTCATTCTCTGATGCCAAAACTTAAACTGTCGCTCTTCAGTGCAGTCTCTTTTATGACTCTTAAAAGGGTGTGACGATAAACCCTCTGAATCCCAATACACTTGGGGAATCATTCTCACATATTCCTGATGTTTTCCAGATATCAGACAGTTCTGGGATGATATGTTTGATGCTGTGAACATAGTTTTCAACCAGACGTTTTCTAAAGACTCAAAGTTCACTATTTTAGGCACAATCCCAGAAAGTTTAGAAGGAAATAACCAAAAATACCTCTTTCAATGTTTACTAACAGCGGTCATTAAATGCATCACTATCTAGTGGATAAAACCTGCCCCCCCCACCCCCCCGACACACACAAACACAAACACACACACTATCTGAGAGAAATCTATGAGATGGAACAAATGACTTATGTCCTTAGACTTTGGAAAGAGGTATTTACGAAGAGATGAAGTCACATGATTTGATTTGATTTGAATGATTTATTTCGAACATGTGCAAAGTGCAACAATAATCAATACAGCAATAATAATAATAATAATAATAACAATGACATGTCCGAAAAGGAGTAGGATGAAGCATAAGTTTATTTAATTCTACCCCTTCTTCACTTCCACAATAACCTAAATTCATCTTATAGTAATATAGTGCATAGTACAAAAATGATGATAAATAAAATAATAACAATAATAACAATACCAATAATCAATAACTGAAGTACTAAACATAGACATATATACAAAAACAAAAAAAAACAACTAAAAACAAATGAGCAGATAGGAAAGTAGGTAACAAATAGTTTTTTTGTCGTTTATTGTTTTCTTTTTTCCTTCCTTCTTCTTCTTTTCCCTTTTTTCTTCTTCCTTTTTTTTCTTTCCTTTTTCTAAGTTGTCTGCATTTTGCTCATATTTTTTCTTTTCTTTTATTTTTCTCTTCATTCACTTATTTTATTCATGTATTTATTTATTTATTTTTTTAATATCTTTTAACCCCACAGATGAACTTATTATGACAATAAGTATTCATAAGGAGTCACATACATGTATGGTTACTATATATATATATAGTTGTTTGAAGGACAGTGACCTGGACGACAAAATGACCAGTCCACCTTGTCTTCCTGTCCTGAGGGAAGCTAAGACAATGTTCAGATGTTCTATGTGGCGACAGCACACTACAACAGCATGTATGCTAACCACCAACATGGTACACAGTGATGCATCCTCAGGGAAATGGGCAATAAAATATTGAACTGTATATAAGTGTGGACCCATTATGTCATGTCGCAGAAATGTGTTTACTATCGCACTTCTAGTTGATGTCTCTTCCCTAGACAACTAATTACCACAGAGATTTATGGTAAAGACACATCTACTTGACTTTTCTCCACTCAGTATTCAGCTGTCTTTATGTGTGTTGGCTTACAGAGCAAGTGAAATACACATTCCTCTGACACTCTTATCATTTTACTATCCTTTATATAAAACTAACAGATTGTGAGACTGTGAGAAATACCTCATTGGCCATTAGGTCCCTTTACTAGTTGATTTGATTTGAATGATTTATTTCGAACATGTGCAAAGTGCAACAATAATCAATACAATAATAATAATAATAACAATGACATGTCCGAAAAGCAGTAGGATGAAGCATAAGTTTATTTAATTCTACCCCTTCTTCACTTCCCCAATAACCTAAATTCATCTTGTAGCAATATAGGTAAGGTATAGGTAACAAATGTAGTTTTTTTGTTGTTTATTGTTTTCTTTTTTCCTCCCTTCCTTCTTCCTCTTTTCCCTTTTTTCTTCCTCCCCTTTTTTTTCTTTCCTTTTTCTAAGTTGTCTGCATTTTGCTCTTATTTTTTATTTTATTTTTCTATTCATTCACTTATTTTATTCATGTATTTATTTATTTATTTATTTATTTATTTATTATATCTTTTAACCCCACAGAGGGGGAGTCAACAGTGCTTCAGATCAGTGCATATTCCAGTCTTGCAGACATATACTAGACTATTTTGTGCATGTGTGTGACCATCATCAGTCCTCCCCGAAAGCTGAGCACCTCAGTGATGTGCGGAGGAAACAAAGACTGGACAGGACGAACAGTTACGGTAAATTGTCACTTCAGATGTGAAATGGTATCATTCAAATTACAATATATTGTAATAAAATGTCTTGATAAAAACTTCTGATCAGTCTTGTTCATGTCAAGGTATTATATACACGTACACTTTAATTTATCAAAACCTGATGAATAAACACGATTAATGCTTGTACTAATAATATATAATAATGCATACTAAATACTATTCCATTGGATGGTTTCTGGGCAATGGCCAGTGATGGCTGGTGTCATTATTTTTTGATGGGGTGCAGTATTTAAGTAAATTTTTGGATACACTATAAAAACAAATCACCACTAAGATATGCTGAAGCATGAGGACATACTGTCATTGGAAAAGACACTAGTAAGGGACATGGCTGACACTAACAGTGGATCTATTATTGGGGGGGGGTATGGTGTTTATAATGGATTAGATTTCTATAGTGCTTTTCAAGGCACCCAAAGCGCTTCATATTAGTGTTCCATTATTCATTCACTCTCACATGCTCCCTCTGGTGGTGGTAAACTACATATGTAGCCACAGTTGCCCTGGGGCAGACTGACAGAAGCGTGGCTGCCATTTCGCGCCTACGGCCCCTCTGACCACCACCCAACATTCATACTCATTCATACACCAGTGTGAGTGACACTGGAGGCAAGGAGGGTAAAGTGTCTTGCCCAAGGACACAACGGACTGACTAGGACAGAGCGGGAATTGAACCGCCAATGGACGACCCGCTCTCCCAACTGAGCCACAGCCGTCCCGTTTATATGTCTGTCATAAACATGATAGCTCAAATATAAATTCAACGAGCACAAGATCCAGAACTGAGGACATAGAAACATAAAAGTGAGAGGTCAGAAATAATCTGGTGGAGAATAAAGTTTTAATATGGAGTGTGTAAGTTTGGGACAGAGCTCAGATGTGGAAGCTGTCGTTTGCTCTCTCTCTTTTCCAACTCGCAGCGCTCAGACATTTTCATTTGGTTTTTATTTGTCGACAAACACGCACATTGTCACAGTTATCGTCAGTGTTTTTAGAACAGTTGTCTCGTCATCGTCCCGTCTTCGTCATGGGGAAAAAAGGGTCGTCGCTGAACACATTTTGTCTCATCTCGTTCTTAACTGTTCAATAATCAACAGAAAACATTTTTCATCGTTCGTTCAGTGCAGATTATTCTCGATACTCATCAGCTGTTTAATGAATCGCTTGTTTCTTTGATTACAAATATTTTTTTCAGATTATTTTAGGTCATTTCTGTCATCTTCATCATCATCTTCTTCTTCTTCTTGTGAGGCAGATGTAGTGGCACGTGTTATCTTCTCCAGTGCTGATAGAACATGGGGCAGTGTTTCCATTTGTGTTTTGACTCCTCCTGAACAAGGGCACGTGTTGTCCCTGAGGAGAGGCTTTGGTTCTGCAGAGTTCTGCAGACGGCTCCAGCTATCAGTGTGCCCCATGGCACAGCACTGTGACACAAAGGAAACAAGACTGTCTTTGATTAGCTGAGAACAATGACAGCCATATGAATATCTGTTCAATTCATTCACTGGTTATAGGGTTAGGGTTAGGGTTAGGGTTAGGGTTAGGGTTAGGGTTAGGGTTAGGCTAACCCTAACCCTAACCCTAACCCTATTAAACTGAATATATAATAAGAACACAACCTACACAATGTTTGATAATATGTTTTCATTAATTTACCTTCATGAGTCTTTTATTAAATTTAACAGTTATTCTGAAACTGTAAAAAGACAGTTTTTCGAGACTATAAGTGGTACCAGCCAAAAGATGTAAAAATAAATAAGGAAAAAAAAAACTCCAGCATAAAGTCACACTGGAGTATTAGTCAGATTTATTTGGGGAAATTTGATCAAATTCAACAGCAAGAACAGACATTTCATATTGAAAGGCAATTTAAAATGAAAATAGAAGAGAGAACAGCAGGTTGAATATGTGTACAGTATGCTAACGTATGCTAACGTATGCTAACCTATGCTAACGTAACATAGTTAATGTTGATGATGCATAAACAGTGAATGAAGAACATGTCTGGTATGTAAACAGATAACTATAGCATTAAGAATATGTTCATGCTCAACGGCAATTATATAAATTATATAATAATGTGTTAATAATTTTATATATAAATATTCCCTGGTTAAACTATGATGTTAATTTAATTACAATTAGAATGTACAATGTTCACCAAACTGAACCCGAGGACGTGTGCACATCCTCCTCCATCTCTTAAAATAAAATAAAATAATCTCATAAAAATATAAAATATGTTTATTAAACCTTTATTTACCCAGGTGTGTCCCATTGAGATCAATGAAGTCTTTTTCAAAGTAGGCCTGCCCTATCAGTGCATGTGTTTGGATGGTGGGAGGAAACTGGAGTACCTGGAAAAAAAAACACACACACGAAGAGAACATGTAAACTCCACACAGAAAGGTCTGGTGTGGGAATAGAACCAACAACCTTCTGTCTGTGAGGCACCAGTGTTAACTACTGCACCACCAAAAAAAAAAATAAAAATAAAAAAATATATATATATATATATATATATATATATATATATATAATATCTCTTAAAATAATATAATTAAGGCTTTATTTATTTATTCTTTACGTAACCAGGAAATATCCTAATGAGATTAAGAACCGTTTTTACAACAGATTCTTGACAAAGACACGCAGCAGTAATACACAATTAAAATACACACATTCAACAACAGTTAGATACAAATAAATAAATATATAAAATATTAAGCAGAGTAGGAAAAACAAGTGCAAGTTATTGAGCATCCACGATTCACTCAAATCTGTCCTTCCTCAGTTGTCATTGGATTAGATCGATCATAAGATCAATCATTAGATCAATCATTAGATCAATCATTAGATCAATCATTAGATCGATCATTAGATCGATCATTAGATCAATCATTAGATCGATCATTAGATCAATCATTAGATCGATCATTAGATCGATCATTAGATCAATCATTAGATCTAAGCACGGGGCACAAAACATATTACTTTGTCAAAATGTTAAATTCTATACAGTTTGTTTACAAATGTGTATATTTTCTCAGTCTGGCACTAAAATCACTTCTCCATCAATTCTCAATGAATTTCACTTCTGTTTTTCTGATCTATGGAACGACTGCCTTTTGTTGACAGTCAGACATCACAGCTGTGAGGAGCTGACGAGCACAGGGACACTGGCACTGTGTTTAGTGTTTGTTTTTTAACTGTATGTATTTGTTCTGTGGTACTGGTCTTATTTTTAATAATCAAAGGTGTTAAAATGGTCTTAAAAACATTGTATTTGTTTGTCAGAAATGTGCAGAGACCCTGTGTTTGTTTGTTTGTTTTTTCCACAAACCTCAGTGGAAAGGTTTTTATTTTCTATCTATTTGATGAAACGTCACAGTCAGAGAACTGCAGTTCTACTGTCTTTATAATTAACAACACAGTGTAATTATACTTTTCCATTGGAGGTAATCCAGTGTTGTTCACTTCTTCTTTCTCTTTAAAGATAAATCTATTACCTTAACTTTTTTTCTGCTCATCACTACTTCTGTTGCTCACTTTCTTTCCAGTTTTTTCCAGTGACCTTTTGTCCAGTTTTTTTTTTTTTTTTTCCTACACTTCTTCTGTCTCCGTCTAATCGTCTTTAGAGTGAGGGTTACTCTCACTGACATTATTTTCTGGCAGCTTCAGAGTAGGAACTGTCCCTCTAAAGGGGAAAATAATTTACAAATAAAAATATTATTAGAGTAGAGCTGCACGATATTAGAACAAAACTGACATTGTTTTAACCCTGTGGTATATGAGTATATTGTGAAATAAAAAAATCAGCTGTGTGGTGACAACAAACAGTTTTAACAGAACATACGTTTCAATATC
>CM035792.1:2303497-2330318 GCA_020466265.1 Siphamia tubifer | reverse complement strand
TGTTAAATATTCCTTCTAAACTAGTTGTATTATGTGCTGACTATTTATTATACTTCATTAATGTGTTCTCTATGTGTGGATTATGTTAAGTTTATTTTAACAAATATGCCATATCTGACTGGTGTGTGGTGTGTGGTGTGTGCGTGTGTGTGTGTGCGTGTGTGTGTGTGTGTGCGTGCGTGTGTGTGTGGTGTGTGCGTGTGTGTGTGCGTGTGTGCGTGTGTGCGTGTGTGCGTGTGTGCGTGTGTGCGTGGTGTGCGTGTGTGCGTGTGTGCGTGTGGTGTGTGCGTGTGTGGTGTGTGTGTGTGTGTGTGTGTGTGTGTGACATTAATAAATTTGGACAGGGGGCCCAGGGGAAAGGGCTATATGCAGCCTTCTATTAATTACCCCCTTTAACACACACACACACACACACAAAGATGCTAGCATGCACAGCTACTCTCCAACACTGGTCACATAGACACACTAGAGTCCACGCTATAATTAATATCCATTGAAAGCTTTCTTCCAAAATGGTTTCCTCTAATTGTCTCCTTCTGTCCCTGCGCCTTTGTCTTGGTCTAAAGGCATGCATTCATTACAGCTCAATGAATTCAAACTATGACCTTACAGCTGGACTTGCACACAACATACATGTAGATCTATGTACATAAGCACCTTGCAAACACAGGAACATTTGCAGCGGCTGCACTCATAATCAGATTTGCATTGGACAAACAGGCCTGAAAATGAATGAATATGGGAACACCTGCCTTAGGTTCATAGTCAGTCCATTAACAAACTGCATCTGAACACAGACACTGACCTACAAAACTGTGCAAACATAGAGCAGCTTGGGTTGACTCTTCCATATACATTAAAGTAAAGCAGACGAACAGAACCTTCTACAGATGGCACCGTTCCCACTTTGTCATGTTTGTTTTATTCATAACACATCCATCAAAAAACTGTGATACAGATTTCAATGTAAGCCGGGTACTGTCGAGGGTGTTTGTGAGAAGTTTTTTTTTTTTTTTTTAAGTTCATTTGATTTGAAAACATAACTTGGATTTCTGTGTCAAACATAAAGCCTGGGGGGCCAAATCCGGCCCGTTAAATGGTCCAATCTGGGCCATAGGGATGAACAACAATGAAGATATTAACAGTGTAAAAATGATTTAAAGTCTGGTTCTACATACAGGATAATTAGATCTCAACTGGGTCAGAGCAGTAAAATATGATTATAATTACCTAGAAATAATGAAAACTACAGATTTGAATGGAAACAAAAAAAAGTTAAATTACATGACAATATTTAGGCCTATATTAACACATCCTTTTCCAAAAACCTGAACAAATATGAACCAGCTGAAATATCTGAAGAGAAGTAAGTTCTGCCTGTTCTAAATGTTTAATGTATAATAAAACTTAAAATTAATAAAAAATTACAATTAATTAAAAAATAAGAGCAAAATGCAGACAACTTAGAAAAAGGAAAGAGAAAAAAAAAGGGGAAGAAGAAAAAAGGGAAAAGAGGAAGAAGGAAGGGAGGAAAAAATGAAAACAATAAACAACAACAAAAACTCTATTTGTTACCTACTTTCCTATCTGCTCATTTGTTTTTAGTTGTTTGTTTTTTGTGTTTGTTTTTTTGTATATATGTCTATGTTTAGTACTTCAGTTATTGATTTTTTTTGAGTATTATTATTTTATTTATCATCATTTTTGGTACTATGCACTATATTACTATAAGATGAATTTAGGTTATTGGGGAAGTGAAGAAGGAGTAGAAATTAAATAAACTTATGCTTCATCCTACTGCTTTTCGGACATGTCATTGTTATTTTTTTCTCTCTTCCTCATGAATATACTTGACACTGTAATAAGTCGCCTCTGATTGGCCAGAGAAACCCAGCCCTTTGACTGATTGTAAATGAAGATTCATTCTGCCTCTGCTTACTGAACAGTAGCATGTCCTCAGATACACCCTGAGTCATGGATGGAGAAGTTCAACAACAACAACTGGTTCTTCTTTGTTTGTCAGTGAGCGTATCAGAAAGGTCATATTTGAGTTTTTGAGTTGAGCTATTTTCAGCAAGTTTTCTCCTGTTTGTGGACGATCATTGTCATGCTTTAATTTGTAATAAACTGTTGTAAAGGTTGTAAAATTATTTTTCTTTACACTATAACATGTTTGCCGTTTTAGCTTTAACTTTGTAACACAGGGTTAGCACCCTGCTAAATACCTCTGAGCTAACCTAGCCTGCTAATGCTATCCTTTCTCATAACACTACCGTCATTGAAAAACTATTTGGGGGAATCCTTGTAAAAGCCTGAAATGCTGTTGCTGAATGTTTGATTCACACAACTCTTGTTTAAAACTGTATTTTCTCATCATGTTTGTTTTGAACTAGCTTGTTATTATTCTTGTTTTTTGGTTTAGCTTTGTCTCCAGGTAACAACAGCTGGTGTGCTCTTTAACATGAGTGTGCCCAGAGCACCAGCTGCTGTGGGATGATGCTATAAACATAATATTTTATAAGTAAAACATTGGGTGGGGGTAAAATGACATTGCACTTACTGCCTGTTGGCTGGTGGTTGATCGTTGTGATGGAAAAGATCCATCTTTTAATAAAACAATTTAACAACCATTACTGTAGACACCCAAGTTGTAAAAGTCACTTTCCTGGAAACGTCCTGGGATCTGTCACTGGCTGTGACGTCCCAAAGATAAATTCCACCCATTTGGAGTCCCCCATGGTTCGGTGCTTGGTCCCCTTCTGTTTATTACCTACTTCCTCTCGGCCAGATCATTCGTCACCATGGACTCAATTTTCACTGTTATGCCGACGACACACAACTCTACATTTCCACTAAACCCATCACACCCCTCATCCTTTCCTCCATATCAACTGTTTTTCACACATGCAATTTTGGATGAGCAATAATTTTCTAAAACTCAATACAAATAAAACAGAACTCCTAAACATTGGGCCCAAATCTCTTCTCCCTCCCCCTGTTCAGAACATTTCGCAGTGATCACCATGTCACTCCTTCCCGCCTCTGTTTGTAACTTAGGCATCATCATGGACCCCACCCTCTCCTATGAAGCCCACATTAATCATGTCACCAAGACTTCCTTTTTCCACCTCCGCAACGTTGCTCGTCTTCGCCCTTCCCTCTCTCTCCCCACAGCAGAAGTACTCATTCATTCATTCATTCATTCATTCATTCATTCATTCATTCATCACCTCCAGACTTGATTACTCCAATAGCCTCCTCTTCCACCTTCCTTCCACACAGCTGCAAAAACTACAATACATTCAGAACTCCGCTGCCCGCCTTCTAACTCACACCTGCTCTAGGGAACATATCACCCCAATCCTCAAACAGCTTCAGTGCCTCCCTGTTCTTTACCGTATTCAGTTTAAACTACTTCTCCTTCATAACCTGGCCCCTCCTTACCTACAACAGCACCTTCACACTCGTCATCTCCGCTCTGGTAATTTAAACCTCCTCATGCCAACCGTCCGCACCAAGCATCGGACCTTGGGAGACTGAGCCTTCGCGGCCGCCGCCCCTCAGCTTTGGAACTCTCTCCCACTACCCATCAAGAACTCGGTCACTCTATCCACATTCAAATCCCGTCTTAAAACACATCTCTTTAAACTGGCTTTCGCTTAGTTTCTTTTTGTTTTTATTTATTTATCTATTTTTGTGTGTGTTTTTTTATTTTTATTTATTTTTAAAAAATTTTATCCAATGATTTTTTTTTAATCTGTTGTGTAAAGCGTCTATGAGTATCCAAAACAGCTCTATACAAGTTTGAGGTATTATTATTATTATTATTTGTTTCTCACATCTCCTTTCTTGGACAAACAATGCACAAATAAAATATGACTGAGCTTGTTCTGCCATGACGTTAATTCTGTACAGTATCAGTTCCTGAGCTCAGCTTCTGAAAGCATATCTTCCTGTGGGCGGGGCATAAGCTGCAGTGGGCGGAGCACAATTACATTGAGATGCAACAGTGTGGTGCTTATCTGACTTGTTAATTTCTCCGTGTATTTCCTATCGATGACTAATGCAGGCAGGGGAGGCAGAATATCACTTTCACGTTCTGCATGTGTGCAGAACTCGCTGTTAATGAACATATTTCAAAAACTGCACAGAAAATTGGTTTCCAGTGGAAGGTGCCCTTTAACAGGTGACTTGTTTTACAAGGTCTTAACGCTGTAGAGCTTTATAGTGTTTTAGATTCACCAAGAAAAAAAACCCATCCTAACTCCCTTTTACTCTATTTTAATTAAATGGTTTGATATGACATGGGACATTTGTTTCCTGTGTTTTTGAGGTGCACGAAATCTATCAAATTACATGTGTTGTCAGACAGATAAATAAGGTGAATATATCTTGACTTATGTAATTACCCATTAATCAGATTCTACTGTGATCTTAAAAGACATTGTTTCGTTCTATTTAATTTCAGGGTTTCTTTTTCTATTAAAATCCAACACCTTCCATTGTTTTTTTTATTTGTTTCAACTTGTCCTCTTTAATGAATCTTGAATGTCTTGTCTAATTGGGTTTGTGTAGATACAGGATAATAGAGGCTCAATAGCGTAGTAAACTAGCCCACCTCTAGTGGCAAAAAATATTTTTACCTGAATCGTTGGTTGTGACGCTCCATAGAGCCTCAGCCAGGCTAACATTTTACCATTAAGGGACATTCACACACGAAAGTAACACAATTCCCTGTGGTCAATCAGTTTGTTCAGTGGGCGTGGCCTGTGGCAGTTCTACATGAGTGTTGGAAGTGATGAGGGGGCGGGGCTTCCAGCTGCGGTGCAGATGTGGTCAGCCCAGGCGGACAAATCATGACAGTAGTCATTGTTGTTTTCACAACCTACTGTAATAATTTATCTAAATTATATAATTAATGATTAAATGAGTGATTATAATAAATGAACAACCACTCATAAACAACCATGTGATCGTTATAAGTCATCAGATCGTCATATTTAATCCTTAGACTTAGACTTCCTTTATTGTCATTGCACAAGAATACATACAACAGTGGGATTTTTGGCAACGAGACGTCGTTGCTTGGCTTCGGGAGCACACATACTAAATAAATAATAATAATAATAATAATAAATAAGCAGGAGTTTATTTTGGAGGGTATATATAGGTGTTGTATTTATGACCGTTTCCTCCTTCACTATGAATCTGACTGTGTTTCAGCCTTATCTTTGTGTCACTTCATCATAACCGTAGAGCCCAGGGTTCGGGTTCGGGTCCATAACGTCCTGAAAACAACATCTCCATGAGGAATGTCAGTGGTTGGTTCAGGAGCTACGCTTTGATGATATTTGGTTCCAGTGTTCCTTCAGACTGATGACCTCAACGACCTCCATGAACGACTCTCTTCTCCTCCCATAATTTTTTTTCCTGCTTTGAGAATCCAGATCAGCTCGCAATTGGCGGTCGCTGCGGTCGTGCCGCTCCTCATTTGCATAAAGTTGAAACTTCTCAACTTACCCTCATCGCTCAATTCGCTCACTTCACATCACCTGAATCGTTCCTCGTCGCCAGCGGACGTAGACAATGAATGGCAGCTCGTCACTCAGATCGACCCTGTCGGTGTGAACGCACTTTTACACTCCATCCTCAACCCATTTTACTCTACCCAGTAATAAGCACATAGACACACCATGAAACATGACTTAACTGGTCCTTAACACATGGGGGGGGGGGGTAGAGGAAGACGAAGAGTAGTCACGTAGCCTTTGCTGTCAGCCAGTGTGTAATTAAGTTCTGCACTCTGTCACCATCGCTCTGTAGAACTGGTAATTTAACTGGGCCTGAGCCAGGAGAGCAGATCAGAGGAGAGAGAGAGCAGGGCCACAAGGACGAGACAAGAGGAGTGGAGAGGGGAGGACATGATGAGAAATACAAAAGAAGAACACAAGGCTGAAGGAAGAGTAAAGGGTAGAGAAAGAGAAAAGCAGAACAAAGACCAGGGAGGTGAGGAAGGGGAAAATGAAGCAAATGGATAATTGAACAGAAAAGTGCGTCTTCAGGTGTCTCATTCAAAGTTACAACTGTCTCATGTCTGAAAATGAGTGTTCACATGCATTCAGAGTGTCGGGTTACACTGCCTCATGGATTCACATCACATTGAATCAACCAGTCTGGTCACTTAAACTGAAGGTTTTGGAATCGACATACGATGCTTCTATTATTGGAACGTTCGTCTATTAAATTGTAACTTAAGGAAAATAATTCCGAAATAATTATTGCACCTATTTTATTTTAAAACTTGGATCTTTTAACTTGTGTCTCATCTTGGGGCGTCCAGGGCTCAGTTGGGAGAGCAGGTCATCCAATAACTGAAAGGTTGGTGGTACGAATTCCCCTCTGCCCTAGTCAGTCCATTGTGTCCTTGGGTAAGACACTAGCTCTAGCATTAGCACTAGCAGTAGCACTAGCAGTAGCACTAGCATTAGCACTAGCGGTAGCTCTAACATTACCACTAACATTAGCACTAGCAGTAGCATTAGCAGTAGCAGTAGCAGTAGCAGTAGTACTAACATTAGCACTAGCACTAACATTAGCAGTAGCAGTAGTACTAACATTAGCACTAGCACTAACATTAGCAGTAGCAGTAGTACTAACATTAGCACTAGCACTAACATTAGCAATAGCAGTAGCAGTAGTACTAACATTAGCACTGGCACTAACATTAGCAGTAGCAGTAGTACTAAAATTAGCACTAGCACTAACATTAGCAATAGCAGTAGCAGTAGTACTAACATTAGCACTAGCACTAACATTAGCAATAGCAGTAGTACTAACATTAGCACTAGCACTAACATTAGCAGTAGCAGTAGTACTAACATTAGCACTAGCACTAACATTAGCAGTAGCAGTAGTACTAAAATTAGCACTAGCACTAACATTAGCAATAGCAGTAGCAGTAGTACTAACATTAATTCAATTCAATTCAATTCAATTTTATTTATAAAGCCCTAAATCACAACAACGTCGTCTCAGAGGGCTTTACAAAAACATAATCAACTACAGAAATACATGAAAAGTCCCAGGCATCCCCTGTCCTTAGACCCTCCTTCTCGGCAAGAAAAAACTTCCAAACCCAGTGGGAAAAAGAAGAAATGTTGAGGAGAACCACATTGAAGGACAGATCCACTCCCATGGACGGACAGACTATAGATGAACGTCCATGTATAAATGCAGGAAGGGGGGCTGGTCCAGACAGGCAGGGGCGGTGGTCCGGGGTCACAGGTCAGCACAGGCGAGATACTCCAGATCCTGTCATCCATGGCTCCCGTGCAGGCACTGTCAGGAGAGCCACCACTCCCCCCAGGGGGGGAGGGGGGAAAGGGGACACCAGGTGACTAGTCATGAACAGACTTGGTAAGAAAGATATGTTATAAAAATGACACAAACAGGTGTGAGAGAGAGAAAGAGAAGAAAGAACTCAGTGTCTGTACTTCCCCCAGCATTCTAACTCCTAGGGCAGCCTAGACTGAACTGTGACTCATACATCATGTATACATGATATATGAGTCACATAATTTTTAACTAACCTGACCATAGTCTTTCTCAAACAGGAATGTTTTAAGCCTAATTTTAAATGTAGAGACTGTTTCGGCATCTTTAATATTAAAGGGAAGCTGATTCCATAAGACAGGGGCCTGATAACTAAAGGCTCTAGCTCCTACTGTACTTTTAGAAACCCTAGGAACTTTCAGTAAACCTGCATTCTGAGAACGAAGGGTTCTATTGGGTTGGTACGGAACCAGATCATCTTTAAGATAAGAGGGGCCCATACCATTAATGGTTTTATATGTAAGGAGGAGGATTTTAAATTTAATTCTAGACTCAACTGGTAGCCAGTGAAGGGTTTGGAGCACAGGCGTGATGTGTTCTCTTCTATTTGATCCTGTTAATAATCTTGCTGCTGCATTTTGAACCAGTTGAAGCTTTTTAGGGAATATTTAGGACATGCTACAAGTAAGGAGTTACAATAATCTAATCGTGATGTAACAAATGCATGAATTAATTTTTCTGCAGTCGTTTTAGACAGAATATTCCTAATTTTGGCTATGTTGCGCAGGTGAAAGAAGGCTGTTCTGCAAGTTTGGTTAATATGCATTTTGAATGAAAGATCTGGATCAAATAAAACTCCTAAATTTTTAACTGTGGCACTGGGTGTTACACTTAAGTTGTCCAGAGTAACTATCTGGTTAGTTAGGGAGTCTCTCGCATCTTTAGGACCAATTATAACGACTTCAGTTTTTTCAGGGTTCAGTAAAAGATAATTGGCACTCATCCAAGTCTTTATGTCTTGTACACAAGTACTTAGTTTATCTATTTGCCTGGTCTGGTCAGGTTTAATCGATAAATATAGCTGTGTGTCATCTGCGTAACAATGAAAATTAATGCCATGATTTGTAATGATGTTACCTAAAGGGAGCATATATAGTGTAAAGAAAATAGGCCCAAGGACTGACCCTTGAGGAACGCCATAATTAACTCTGGAGGACTGCGATGATTGTTTGTTGATGTGAACAAATTGGTAGCGATTAGATAAATATGATTTAGACCAGCAGACGGCTGCTCCTCTAATACCTATATCATATTCTAATCTGTGCACTAAGATACTGTGGTCGATGGTGTCAAAGGCTGCACTAAGGTCTAATAACACCAGGACCGATATTAGTCCGATGTCAGCGGCTAATAATAAGTCATTAGTAACTTTAACTAACGCCGTTTCAGTGCTATGATGGGCACGAAAGCCAGACTGAAACTGTTCAAATAAACTATTATCTTGCAGGAATTGGCACAGCTGTTTAACTATTACTCGTTCTAAAACCTTTGACAGGAAGGGCAAATTGGATATAGGCCTATAATTGGCTAAAATGTCAGGATCTAGGGTAGGCTTTTTCAGAATTGGTTTAATAACAGCATATTTAAATGACTGTGGCACATATCCAGTAATTAATGAAGTGTTAATTATATTTAGGACAGTGCTAATAATTAGGGGCAGAATCTCTTTAAAGAGTTTTGTTGGGATTGGATCTAAGAGGCAGGTGGCTGATTTGGAAGACATGATAATAGAAATGACATCAGTTTGGTCTACAGTGGTGAAATTATTTAGTGTTACAGAGGGATTTTTAAAAAGGCCTAGGTTTGAAAGCGCTACTTTTTCTGATCTAATATTTGGGAGAAATGTGTCTATTTTGTCTCTAATAGTTGATATTTTATTGTTAAAGAACTGCAGGAAATCATCAGGATGGAGCGTGGATGGAATAACTGGTTCCACGGAGGTGTGGCTGTTTGTCAGTTTGGCTACAGTACTGAACAGGAATCTAGGATTATTCTTGTTTTCTTCTATTATGGATGAGTAATATCTAGTTTTGGCTGTACGCAAAGATGGATTATACTTTATTAAGCTATTTTTCCAGGCATTGAGAGAATCTTCTAAGTTGGATCGCCTCCATTGCCTCTCTAATTTACGTGTTGCTTGTTTAATGGAGCGAGTGTCAGCGTTGTACCATGGGGAGGTTAATCTAATCTTAGTAGTTTTTAACTTAAGGGGGGCAACTATATCTAACGTAGTTTGTAGTGTGAGCATGGTACTATCGACTAACTCATCACTTATACTGGGACTAAATGTGTCCTTTACATAATCACATGACACAGGCACAAATAGTGACTGAATTAACTCTTTATACTTTGAGACAGCATGGTCACATAGTATCCTTTTCATTTGCGTTTTAATCACTGAGGTAGAAATATCCTCAAACAAAACCTGGAAGGTCATTAAAAAGTGATCTGAGAGTATGGGATTATGGGGAAAAACGACGAGGTCATTAATTTCAACACCAAGTGTTAAGATCAGATCGAGAGTATGTCTGTCTTTAGCACTGGCACTAACATTAGCAGTAGCAGTAGTACTAAAATTAGCACTAGCACTAACATTAGCAATAGCAGTAGCAGTAGTACTAACATTAGCACTAGCACTAACATTAGCAATAGCAGTAGTACTAACATTAGCACTAGCACTAACATTAGCAGTAGCAGTAGTACTAACATTAGCACTAGCACTAACATTAGCAGTAGCAGTAGTACTAACATTGGTTGGGAGAGATTATTGTTCCTCCAATCAGGACGAATGGTTTTGATTGACAGCCCTGCCTTAAAAAAGAGAAGCTAATGGTGCTTTCCCAGATGGAAGATGTGATTATCCATCCATCTGGTGTGAGTCAGGTTAATAAAATTCATGACATGTTGTCAGTAGAACTGTTTACAAAACAACTTGACCCAGAGTTGATACTCTAAAATTATTTTCACTTTTCTGATTTAATTTTTTCCATGCATCATGTTGCCCTTTTGATTTGGATTACTGTTCAAATTTGATCTACAGATCAAGGTGCTTTTAAAATTCCATTTTTGCCAGTGGAAACTTTCAACCTCGGCAAAGGCTTTTCCTTTAAGACTTCAATAAAGTCACTTCTGCTTTTTTTTTTACTTGGGGATGAGACGACTGCAGCTCTGTATGTGGGTGTAAGACACACACTGATGTGGAGGGAGCTGCTAGTTCTTAACAGGTATGCACAAACAAGATCATATTCCACCTTTCCCTGCATCCTTTTATTATTGGCTGCTGGGTGAGAAATGAATTAATTTTAAAATCCTACCCTTTGTCTATAAATGTCTGAATGATCTCACCTCAGTTTATCCATCTATCTTTTATGTTCCACACATGGAGCCAAAAATACCCATATAATAAACACAGTAAATAGGGACATTATTCAATAAATTGATGCTGTTGATGTTTCTTCAACACTGTTTCAGGGAGAAAAAAAGAGACTAATTGAACTGCCTTTTAAGGCCTTCATGTCGCTACTTTTCTATTAGAACAAATTTAATCATGACTATGCTGAGTTTCCTCCAGAACTCTTGCTCAGCTTCATGGTAGATCCACTAATGAAGGCCATCAGTGGACTAAAAAATGTAAATTAATTAATTTTAAAAAGTTAGAAATTGACAACAAATATTAATTTATATCCCTTATGTGTTATTGTATAACATTTATTACCAATACTTACATCAACTTCTTACAAAAAATGCATGTTATTTACCTTTAATAATATATTAATAAATGTCAATGACAGATTCCTCAAAGTGGAATAAGTGGGATAAAGATTTGTCATATTGAGACTTGTTTATTTATTTAATAGACAATTTGTCAATAAAGTGTAAAGGGTGCATTTTAATTTTATTATACATATATTTAAATCTATACCCAGTATTACTACCATTGATGAATTGCTGTCTTAGTTGAAAAGATCAGTGTATGGATATTTGATTGATATATTAATGCTCATTATCAGATATGGGTTACTTAGTGTAACCTACCATACTGAGAAGCACTTCTTAAAAACTGCAAATCCATTGCACTTTTTTTTATTCACCTGCTCAAACTTCCTTTTGACCTTCACAAAGTAAAATCATTGAATTAATGAAAAAACTGCATCAGTTCGTCTGCCTACAGCCAAACGTCTTCCTTATGGCTGCACAACTTCAACTTCAGGAAATGCCACTATTAGAAACAGCTGTTTTCTGTGTTTGTTTTTGCAGACGATTGTACAATTGAATGTATATGAATGTTCAGAACTGTGCAGGAGTGAGGTGACTGGCTGTTGAGAACTGAAAATGATCCTTTTATGTATATATTGTCTTACTACCAAGTGATTATTTTGGGATTTAATAATTAAAGTTCATTGTAAAGGTCTAAGTGTTGTAATGTATTTATATTCCTGAAATGCGGAGGTAGTGTTGTCACGATACTAAAATTTCCAACTCGATACCAATACTAAGGATAATACTCGATACTAATTTCGATACTGGAGATGTGAGGGATTCCTTTTCAAATGTCCTCCATGGACTGTTAAAAAAAGGTAGTGAGTGCGGGTGCAGAATAAATGCATGTCTATCTCTTGGTAAGTTAAGGTAGGTCTATCTTTTTGTTCAAGCCCTTCTGCAGTGCTAACTGTAAGACTCTTTATGGTCGAGCGATTATGTGCGCGGGCGGCAGCGTATTGCATCATGTGACCACCGCGGACCCCTTGCGGGACTATTCTAGAACGCATGCCATTGTGCGCGCCAGTGCGCGTCCTGTAACACGTGATAGCGCGCCAGTGCGCGTGCTAGAACGCGTTCTGTAACGCGTGATATAATAAAGACAACGCGTGGCTATGTGAACACTTTTGGCTTGCCATACGGGACTAGCAGCGCGCACGTCAAAAATGATAGGCTGACATGCTCACGGTGGCCTCCGTGGTGGTAACGTGATACTATGCGCTACCGCCTGGCTGCCGCCCGCGCGCATAAACGTTCGACTATATCGAGGCCTTTAAAAGCAAAGTTACATCGGATGGTCCAATCACAGACCTATAGAAATAGTGTATAGGTCTGTGGTCGCACTGGCGTCATCCCGTGTGCTGTCAGAGGCAGCTGGAGAAAAAAAGAGACTTTAACTTACACGCCGGCATTACGGCTGTGCCAGAGCTGACCGCGTTGATGCCTGTTTACAATTCTTAACGTTACCCGCTACAAAAAAGCGGCGACGCGCCATAAAAACAAAAATCGATTTTCCAGCAACTTAGTATCTAATTAGATACCAAGGGTCAATATCGATTTAGTATCTAAAATCGATTTTTTTGACAACCCTATGCGGAGGGTTAGGGATGTAATGCTTTTGCACATGTAAAGTCTTTAGTGTTAACATGATAACTTTTGAAGGGATGAATGGATTTGTACCAATGCTCTAGCATAGGTACATGAACGGATTAGATTGTGAAGGTGAAAACTTTCAAGATGGCCGACTTTTGTCGGGGCCATATCTTTTGAGCCAGTGGATGGATTGGCACCAAATTCAGTGTGTTTGTGGTGTAGGTCAGGCACATGAACGCCTTCTTTTACATTTTCAATTTAATATATATGTTTATGAATGGGTGAATGGGAGTGTTGGAAATGACGGGTGACTGGAAGCATTGTGTTTTGTGGCTATACCTTAAGAAGTTGGAGATGAATGCATAGGCCTAGTTTTTAATGTCAGTTTGCACCAGTTGAGAAAACGAGCCATGAGTGAAATGAAGACAGTCTGAACAATAAAAAATAAAAGTAAATGAAGAGAGATGTGGAATCATCCAAATACAGAGGAAGAACAAGGAGAGGACTGTAGCGAAGTAGAGCTTTTCAACCCATAATTCTCTGGGGACAAAACGGAGAGCAAAAGAGAGAGGGAGTGTTGTTTAAAAAAGAGAGAGCATAATGTGACACTGATGAACCCACTACTAAGTCTTTGACCTGAAGTACCAGCCCTTCTATGTTGGTGTGTGTGGGCGTGTGCATAACACCACTTTAGGGGTAGTGAGAGTGTGGCAGATTCAGTCCATGGGGAGTATGAATGGACCAATGAGCAAGTGGGACTGTGTGTGTGTGTGTGTGTGTGTGTGTGTGTGTGTGTGTGTGTGTGTGTGTGTGTGTGTGTGTGTGTGTGTGTGTGTGTGTGTGTGTGTGTGTGTGTGTGTGTGTGCTAAAGCATTTGACTGAAGGGCAATTAAAGGATAGTGTGTGTATGTGCATGTGCCAATGTGTTTAAACTGTACATAGTGTGACGCTGCAGTACTGTGCGGTTGCATATTGACATTGTAATTATCAGTGAATAATGTAAGGCCGTATGTGTATGCATGTGTGTTACAATGTGTGTATCCAATGTATTCGCTTGGGGAGACTTGCTATTGGCATCCTAATTAGACTGAATGATATACTCTCCCTGCTAGAACCAATGCCATTCGTAGCCATAGTTGTGCACCGACCACCGTGTTGGGTTTGCTGCTCCAAGGCTGTTGCTAAGTAACCGATACTGTTGGGATTATATGCTTACGACAGATTATCTAATCTTTCTGCTGCCTTTAGAGACACTTTAAATGGCTACAAACCAGTTATTTATCAAACTGACATTGTTTTTTTTTTTCTTCTTTGAGAAGAAGGCTTCATTCTCTTACCATGTGTTGGGGAAGGAAAACAACAAAATGAAACAAACATTCTCCCTGATGTGAATATGTGCTATAGTCCTAAATAGCGACTGGCAGATGTGCCTGATTTAAAATTGGCGTGACCAAATAAGAAAATCAGCCGATGTCGATTGATCGGTCGACGTCTAATTTATAGGCAAAGAAAAGACTGAGAAAAAAAAATCTGGAGTTATTTCATAGGTTATTATGTTTTTGTTTGCATGGTGAAGAATTAATATATAAACAACTAGACTAGCCGTACACTATGTAAGTAGTTCTGAAAAGCACTGCACTCACTGGCTTGTAAGGGAGAGTTCTAATGGGGGATGTCTGCTCAGCTTTCGGGGAGGACCAATGATGGTCATACACATGCACTAAATAGTCTAGTATATGTCTGCAAGACTGGAATATGTACTGAACTTGAGCACTGTGGGGTTAAAAGATATATAAAAATAAATAAATAAATAAATACATGAATAAAATAAGTGAATGAATAGAAAAATAAAATAAATAAAATAAAAAATAAGAGCAAAATGCAGACAACTTAGAAAAAGGAAAGAAAAAAAAGGGGAGGAAGAAAAAAGGGAAAAGAGGAAGAAGGAAGGGAGGAAAAAGAAAACAATAAACAACAAAAAAACTACATTTGTTACCTATACCTTACCTATATTACTATAAGATGAATTTAGGTTATTGTGGAAGTGAAGAAGGGGTAGAATTAAATAAACTTATGCTTCATCCTACTCCTTTTCGGACATGTCATTGTTATTATTATTATTATTGTTGTATTGATTATTGTTGCACTTTGCACATGTTCGAAATAAATCATTCAAATCAAGAACTAGGAATATTTTCTGGACGTTTCGGATGAAACGCTTCAACCGTCATCAGGAGAATGATGCAGAGGGGGCAAAGACTCATTATAAGGGGGAGGGGTTATGAAAGGCTATATAAAAACCACAAAACAAAGGGAGTGATAACCACTGCCAAAGTCCTCCTAAAATGCATGCCCAAATGAAAACAGCTATTTCTCTGCAACTACCAAGACCAGAGTCATGAAACTTCACCTGTGTGAAGATGACACCTGAACGTTTGTAAACCACCTGTCAGACATCATATATTTGTTACCCAATAACTCTGCTGTGATCAAATACACAGCAGAAAAAGGACAAAAAAACCCCCGCCTAGATTGAAAATACAATTTTAGAGTCGATGTAGAGCCTCAGGATGTGACTTGACAGTGAAACTGCCAATTATAAATCTGTTTGTCCATTTCTGAACATTTTCCACATGTGTAAATTATGTGGTTTGTACGACAAATAAAAACTATTTTAGGAACGACAGTACTATAATTTGGTCACTTGGAGAGCAATTTAGCTAAACATACCCAAATGTGTTTTTTTTTACCTTCGAGGTTAATACATGTAACAAAATACTGTCGAATCTGCTGGAAACCGAAGGATTATCAATACTCGGAACTAATCTTTCCGCACGGAACTAAAAATTCATAGGACCAGTCCAGTCCACCATTTAACTACAGGCGTAACTTTGGATTAGAATGGTTTAAAGTTTGTTAGAGTCATTAAAGTCTAAAGACTCACAAGATATTAGAGTGACTTCGTTTTATCGGCAGTTTATAAATACATCTGATCGAATGGGACTTAAGCCTGGTGTCTGGCCATGGAAACTGGGTGCTGTGCTGGAGGACTACCGGACTTTTTTTGACTGTTTCTACATGCTAATCTATGCTAAACTGACTAAAAACAAGTTTCATCATCTTCTACCCATGTGTGGACAATAAATCCAAGTGGGATTTTATATCTACGACCGACCTTTGATCCTAAAACACCGAAGGTAAGAACAAACTTAAATCTGTTTTCTAAGTATTTTTGTTCTAACTCTGTAAATATTCATCAGATTTTGAAACTGATTACACCATTAGAATCCTTGAAGTGTTGGCTTTCTTTATAATACATAGTATTGCATGTATTATGAAATATAATGTGATACTAAATTACTTTGTAGAGAGTACGCCGTATTTTTTTACATTCCTATGTACGTACTCGGCATTATAACTGTGTTTGACAGAGAAAAAAAAATGGTTGATGTGTGATTGTTGCCTAAAGTCTGACCTTTCCAATGATATATAACATGTGAATATTAAACACGATTTGACACTGGGGTTAGGGTTAGAAGGAGCCAGGTAGCAGGTGAAGTGAGATGGGTTGATTGAGGACCCTGTGGGGGAAGAGGTCCTACATCCACT
Source organism: Siphamia tubifer (assembly GCA_020466265.1). Lineage (NCBI taxonomy): Eukaryota > Metazoa > Chordata > Actinopteri > Kurtiformes > Apogonidae > Siphamia > Siphamia tubifer. The sequence continues at coordinate 2,313,965 of CM035792.1, read as the reverse complement.
AAGGTTGGGTTGTAGAACATTGGGACCAGGTGATATCTGTTGACGATGTTGGTGGAACAAAGAGAGCCAAAGGTCACTGATCACTACAGTCTGGTTTGTAGATTTGGATGACGTCTCTGGTGCGTCTGTCGTGCCATGATGGTATGGTGCAGTGATCTCTGCCTGATCCCAGTGGACCTGTGTGAATGCAGGACTGTTGCGGACTTGTCTTGTTCTCCTCTTCTGGCATAACCTCTGTGTTCTTTGAATCTGTTTCCCCCTTATTATGTTCTTCATCCCACGGGCCATATTTCAAAATTGAAAGGCCACATTTGGCCCCCGGGCCACATGTTTGAGACCCCTGAACTAAAGATACAACATTTGACAAACATTCGAAATATGTGTTTTTTTTTTGCAACTAAACTTCCAAATGTTGTCATGGTTGAAAACATTTGTCACATGTATCTCTCATTGTCTCACTCCTTTTCCTTTCAGTGGTTTCCTGTCTTCTCACTCCCACTCCCATCTTTTCCTTTTTTCCTTCCTTTCTTGCCCCCCGTTCATTTACAATAGAACTTGACAGGGAATCATTAGCTGCATAATGAAAAGCAGCAGACCAGTAATATATACCGTCACTGTCTATTACAACCTCCTTAGCCTAAAGACCCTGAATGTAAATGAGCCCATGACATGTTCTACTGAAGTCTGAGTAGTGGCTGGAAATGCTTCAGAAATGCATTTAAGGGATAACTCCGACAGTTACTGTAGCCTCTATTACATGCTGCAATTATATGCAGCAATCCTCATGTCTGTTAGTGAGAGCAAATGGATGACTAATTATTTAGGGTTGGCTGTGGGTGAACTGTTTTGTTGATAATTAAGAATGAAGGGCTGTGAAGGACATTAATATGAAGTATGAAAATGGGAGGTAGGATTAAATATGTTGTTTTTCCCTATTCCCTTTCAAACATGGTCCATGGATGGAAATCCAATTTGATTTTTTTTTTTCATTAATTTTTTTCCCTTTATTATTATTACACAAATGTGCAGTGAGATTAGAGCATGTCCTTCAGTGCAATATTTTTAAAGGGGCTTCATATGACGTCAGAATATGACGTAATCGAGCCATCGGTATGACCCATCTGATGTCTGAAGGTTAGGGGTCAAAGGTCAGACCATGTGAATAAAAAATCCTGAGATATTACCACTGATGTGTTTTAAATGTTGACCTTTAGTGTGATCTTGACCTTTGACCTTCATTGCTCAAAATCTAATGGGATCTTCCTTCACCCATTATCTATCATTACTGAAAGTTTCATCAAAATCCGTTCAGAACTTTTTGCGTAATCGTGCTGACAGTCAGACAGACCCAAATAATAATAAATAATACCTCCTTGTCGGAGGTAAAAATGACGACGTCAGCATCCGGTACTAGAACTAAAACTTGTAAAGTTTGGGATAATTTTATCCTGGATACAGTAAATAAAAAAGGGAGACAGTACTAGTAATGTTTTTTTGACAGGTTGAGACATTCATATTATGTTTTATAACTTCATGTAGAGTTGAGAGGTCATATGACCTTTACCTTTGAACCAACAGGTGCATTTGGAAAAAAAAAAATCTATGTATATATATTTAGTTGTATTTTTGTAATCATAAAAGGTAGTTTTCAGGACCATATCACAATGACTTTAAATTAATTTTCCAATAACGGCAGTTGTGGTTCAGTTGGTAGAACAGGTCGTCCAAAGATCGAAGGGTCGGCGGCATGCATCCTGGCTCTGGTTGTCCACATGTCCAAGTGTCCACCACATGTCCAAGTGTCCTTGGGCAAAGACACTGAACCCTTAGTCCCCAGTAGGACTGACAGAACCTTAGAAACCTACTGGTGTTTGAGTGTGTGTGAATGTGAGGCTAATGTAAAGAGCTTTGAACCATGAAGGTGGAAAAGAACTATAGAAGTGAAGAACATTTACTTAATTTCAATTACAAAAATGGAAAATCACAACTATTTATTGCAACTTTCACTTCCTCCTGCAACAAAAGCCTAAAAAGCACCACAACTTTCATCGCAATTTTTAGGAGAAGCTCATGAAACGTCAAACATTGTAGGATGAAACAATCTCAAAAAAGACCTGGAGGGACTGGGAAACATATCAATGTCCCCATAAAGATAGGAATTCAAGCACCCCCCCCACACACACACACACATAAGACCAAATGTATTTTCTTGTCTTTGTCCCTGTATTCCAGAGCTGTTATTGAGGAGCAGAGGAGCTCAGGGAGACGCTGAGGTGAGAGAGTTACAAAACACATGTAGCACAGTGGGAGAGCTCTGCAATTTGGGACTTTTGTATAGATTTAACAAAACATACAGAGACTAGCTGCAGAAAATTGAGGCTGACATTAAACTCTTATTTTCTCAAGATGAAACTGAAAACCAAATAACTTCCCAGGGAACCCAGGTGTTCCCACACAGCCTGTTTGGAGGCTTTTCTACAAAGAAACATAGCAATAGGTTAAGAGTCTGTGCCTGAAATGGAGCACAGGAGAGTCCTCTAAGTGAAGACTTTATTTATTTATTTATTTTTTACAGGCAAGTATTTTTCCAACTGGTAAAAAGGCTGAAATAACTGAAATTAGACCCTTACCACCTCCGTACTTGGAAGTTAAACTCATTGTGTAAAAGACTAAATATAATTGTCTCCATGTTCTGGTCTGGAGAAAACATGTTATAAAAAAACGTAGGTGCATCTCCAGTGCTGTATGTAGACTACTGTTGGGCTGCAGGATATTAGAAAAACTGATATTGCATGTTTTTACTTTAACCCTGTCATATATAATGTGTTATGAAAGAATAGTCAGGAGTAAATAACAGCTGTGTGGTTCCGACACAAACGGTCAAATGTAAAACATTGAATCGACTTTCTTCTTCAATAGGTCACACATAAAAAACATCTAGTTGAGTGAATCAAATTAAATTGCATTAAAATAACCATCACCCTATGCAATTCAATTTGGTTCACTCAACTAGATTTTTTGTATGTGACCATAAAAAGTAAAAAATGTCAGTATCTTGTTACAAATTACATGAAACTTAGGTTTAATTACCACCTTATTAGTGATTCGTTACATGTAATAAGCAGTTACAAATACATTATTACCATGAAATCACCTAAATATGAGCACAGAATGACCACTTTATTCACAATCCCTAATATAAAGGGTTAGGGTTAGGGTTAGTTAGGGTTAGGGTTAGTTAGGGTTAGGGTTAGTTAGGGTTAGGGTTTGGTGAAGTTAACAAGCATAGCATTTAATTACTGTATATTTCCCTTTAAAGTAAAACACAGCTCTTAGTGTTCAACAGTGTCCTACAGTTGTTGTTCCTTCCTCCACATATGGGCCGTCACACTTAGAGCACAGCACACAACGTTATCATCAGCTTTTCCCTTGATGAAATGCTGTCTCCATAGTTAGTGTTTTCTCTGCTTATTAGAGGTGACACATACTCTTCCAAACAACATAACTGTTCTGGGAATACCATCTTGTTTCTTGCTGTTTCAACAGAACTGCAAATTCAACTGGAGTAAACACTCTCCAAATCCTAACTCACTGCAAATCAGATCCATCTACACAAAGCTAGAAAAAACAGCAATTAGAGTTGAAATAATGGGCTGATGACTCACTGGAGGTGGTTTACAGAATGCTTCAGACCAGCACTTTGCAAATTGTTTAACCCTGTAAAGTCTGAACCATTAAGTTACTCACAGAAAATCTTAGTTCTTTGACACTGGAGCCTTTATTGACCAAAAACTTTACATATGAGTTTCAATTCTGTATTATAGTTCATACATTGGGTCCCTCCTTCCCCAATAAGGACAATCTTTAAGATTCGCTCCGTGTATTGCATGTATTTAATTGTCTCTTTCTTCTTTCTTTCTTGACTCTTTTTATTGTACTTTAGGGATGAAAAACACAATATGATTGAATTTAGTTGAAGCTATTTTTCCTGTAATTACAAAAATGTTCACTCAGCTGGAAAAAATGTTTAATTTTTGAAACAAAGACACATGTATTTAAAACTCATTATCAAAAAGTAATATATTGTGTGAAATATATCACAATAATTCAATCAATCAAAACGAATGAATGAAAAAAAAAATCCTTCAACTAATTTCTCACATTTTAACCAAGTTTAATACTAGTTATCACTTTATTCTTTTCTGTGTGGGTGGGGTCTAATTTATTAATTAATTTCACTGGAAACTACATGGAAATGAGTTGATAAATGAGTCACAAAGGCATTAGTACAATGAAATGACATCAACATTACTATAGAATTACTACCTTATTAACGTAATGTAAAGTGTTTCCAATATTTCACACCATCTTCTATATGATCAGAGACAGAAGTGTTTGTGTTTCAGAACGGGTGCTGTTTGGCAGAAAAGACACTTTGGACAAAACACTGATTGACTGGGATGAAGGATTATCATATTCAAACCTTTCAAGTGCCAAACTGGATTCTGAACATTGTCTTTCCTGCCAAACGATCTGCTCAAATCTAATTAGCATCATAGAAAGACAGTGCATTTTTGCCACTTTCAAAGTGTTTACTTGAAATAAACGGATTTCTTTCTCTTTTTTTTTTTTCTGTCCGGATGAGCGATAAAGTAGACAGCAGCAAACGGTTTATTTCTTTCTTTATCTCCCCCATTGCTCTGCCTGTTTTTCTCTTTAATGAGGTTCTCCTTAATTACTTTTTAATGGGCTGGAAACAGCTGCTAGTGGTTTATATCTTGACTCATCCCTCTCTTCTCCTTTATCTCTCCTTCATTGCACCATCTCTACCTTTAGCAGCTCGGTTACTCTCTACTGACTTTACTTTGGGTCATATTTCTTCTAGTAGCTTTGGTCAAACTGCCCCGTCATATACATTTTCACAAACTAAATAGAAAAAAGATAGCACCATATTTTTGTAAATTAGCTGCATCCACTGTATTTTTATAACTATAATTTAAAAATAATATACAAGCTGCACTGGGTTATAACACACAGATATCTAATTTAAAAAATCTGATATTTAGTGTATGTCGGGATTTTTTTGTTTTATGATTTTTAAATAAAAATCTTTGTGTTAAAAAATAAATAATAACCTCAGTTAAATCCACTTCCTTTCTTTATGTCTATCTCACTGTTTCATCCTCTCACTTTTTCTTTCTTAGTTCAATGATTTCTTCAACATGTACCTACACAGAAAAAAATTGGTGGCTGAATATGGAGTGTTTTTATTTTTTTTGCTATATAAAAAAAATGTATTTGTCAAGTGGCAGATGGACAGGACTGGTGTGTGAGGAAAGATCATTTTTTACACATTGATGCTGGATGCTTGTTCGCTCACTGGGTTGAATGTAAGTGTAAGTGTACAGGTGTTTGAAATTCAAAATACCCCAAACACATACTTCTGTACATACACACACACAGACATACACACACACAGACATACACACACACAGACATACACACACACAGACATACACACACACAGACATACACACACACAGACATACACACACACAGACATACACACACACACAGACACACACACACAGACACACACACACGCAGACACACACACACGCAGACACACACACACGCAGACACACACACAGACACACACACAGACACGCACACACACAGACACACACAGACACACACGCAGAAACACACACACGAAGACACACACAGACACACACACAGACACACACACAGACACACACATAGACACGCACACACACAGACACACACGCAGAAACACACACACGAAGACACACACACACGCAGACACACACACGCACACACGCACACACACACACACAGACACACACATAGACACGCACACACACAGACACACACAGACACACACGCAGAAACACACACACGAAGACACACACACACGCAGACACACACACACACACATGCAGACACACACACACACATGCAGACACACACACACACACACAGACACTTTGGAAAAATACATGTTTCGATTTACACTCATGCTTTATGGGGAGGTCAGGAAAAAACAAACAAATAAAGTAATGTATTTATAGGGCCACAGCATTTCTATTTAACTAGTGGGGACCCACAACCCTCATGGGGACCTGAATTTTGATCCCCATAGTGTCAGAGGTCCCACATGGAATGACTGTGTAAACATATCAATGTCCCCATAAAGATAGGAATACAAGCACACACACATGCATGGAGGTAGAAAGCTTGACAGTCTTAATTAGTCACTACAGGGAAAAGACTCAACTGTCAGATGCTCCAGAGCAATTAGCCCATATCGATCGACCAAAGGGAAGGAAGAGGAGACGCAAAGAGGTGGAGGGAAATAAAAAGTGACAGAGCAAGGAGAAAGTGACGCACATTTAAAATAATGACAAAAAAGACAGAAGAAAAGATAAGTGTTGAAAAGGACACAGTTGTCCCACATCGTCCAGACACAGCAGATGATCCGTACGAAACAAAACCGTTTGTGCAGCAGCTACTGTGGCGCCGTCTTCTCTTGTAGATGCTAATGCTAATGCTACTTCAGATTGGCTGCGATGGGGGAGGGGCTTAACCCCAGGTGGGTGGAGCCAATGTCCTGGTGACGTGTAGTGGACAGACTTTTTCTGAGTGTCTGGTTTCTCTGTTGTTTTTTATGAATGATGGTAAATCCATCAGTGGAGGAGACACACCTGCAGACAGTGGAGGGGACACACCTGCAGACAGTGGAGGAGACACACCTGCAGACAGTGGAGGGGACACACCTGCAGACAGTGGAGGAGACACACCTGCAGACAGTGGAGGGGACACACCTGCAGACAGTGGAGGAGACACACCTGCAGACAGTGGAGGAGACACACCTGCAGACAGTGGAGGAGACACACCTGCAGACAGTGGAGGAGACACACCTGCAGACAGTGGAGGGGACACACCTGCAGACAGTGGAGGAGACACACCTGCAGACAGTGGAGGGGACACACCTGCAGACAGTGGAGGAGACACAGCACGCAGCAAACACAGCATGTGTTGGTAACTGTGGGTGACCCATCACCATGGTAACTGTGGGTGACCCATCACCATGGTAACTGTGGGTGACCCATCACCATGGTAACTGTGGGTGACCCATCAGATTCAAAAAGGACAAAAGTGGTTTTCAGTGGAATGACTCCTTTAATAGAAAGTTTTTAACCAGTTTGACTGATGGATAAATAGGACGTATGTTAGATAAAGGTCTTTCTGTCTCCAGTATAAACATCATTGTGCCAGAGATGAGGTCATTCTAGTTATTTGGAAGTTGGACTGTTGTATTGTCTTCATGTATGTCTCAAGGATCTCAAGTCTGCAGGGAAGCATGATGTAGAAAGAACTTGGTTTTAAAGCCTCATTTAGTTTAGCAATCTGGTGAGCACCGGTTGAAACAGAACAATAGCACAGGAAATAGTGGAATAGAGAGGCCGAAGTGTAACATTTCAGAATTCCACCCACGAAGAAGGTTCCCACTAGGACTTTAAACCTGACAATAGAGGATAGAATTAGTGAGCTGGTCATGGGATACATCCATCTGTATGATGAGACAGTGCCTGGGCACAGAAGCACTGAAAATGCTTCTCCTCATCTATCTGACTCATAGGTAAAACCAATGACACCAATTCACCACCATCTATCCTCCTTGTGCTCAGTTGGACACACACTCCACCATATTGTGCGTCTATTTCTGGTCAGTTTTTTTTTTTTGCCTCCACAGTAAATACATCAAAATCACTGCTTCAATAGACGCCATGTTTCTTGAACCCTCTGCAATGCGACTCGTTACCGCCTTGGAAAAGTGGTTTTCAGCTAGCATTAGCATTAGCAGCTCTAGTAAATGTACAGGAGTGGTTTCAGTTATTATACAGACATTAGACACATACCATAAACATGAACATGAACAGAGACGGGTGGACAATTACATACGTCAAACACAGAAAAGGACATAGCGCCCTGGCGGGACTATCCAATCGTATTTCTCCAACTGTTGCGTCTTCGTATAAACAAGGATTTCCTCCTGAATACACTCATCTAAACCTGGATGAAAAACTGAAGATAAGACGACACTGTTACGTCTTGTTTCCATGGTATCCGTATAAATGTAGCCTCTGAAAGTGTTGGTGACCCTAACCCTCATCAGTTCTACAGCGGTTCAAAGGGCTGCTAGAGAACAGGCTGTCAGGCTGGACCTACTCACCTATCGTGAGTAGAAAACAAACCCAAAGGAAAAAGCAAAAGAGTCGGTTTATTAGACGGTGTTGAACACAGAAGCAGGTCAGAAAAAAGGAACGTAGGAAACACACTGAGGACGGACAGGAACTGCTAAAATGCTAAATGCTAAAATGTGTCAAATGGAAAAATGTTTCACAATAAATAAATCATAACCTTTTATCATGAGACACAGTTATATTATTACATTAATGACTCGTTAATAAGATAACTTCAACAGCCTGCAGAAGAGTTTACCTTTAACTGGGACAGATTACCCACATGGTCCATAGTCTGGAATTATATTTTAGCATATTTCAGTTTGTTCAGCATCATTATGACCTGCAGGTGTAGCATTGACTTTAATCTGTTGTTATGCACGTATTAGTACAAGATTTCCCTTAATAAGATTCAATTATGCACTTAATCACTGCTGGGTGTGAGTCTGTGTCTTCTTCCTGTTGAAATCTGAAGCCATTAAACAGCCTCAAAGACAATCATTGTCCGTTACCAATGCTTTGATAACCTTTTAAGTCACACTTTAAATGGACTAATCTTAAACTAAGCTGTTAATCTTAAAATGAGGGGATAATCTCTGACTGTTTGATAATCCAATATTAGGATTAGCACTTTGTGCCAATTCATGGGGACGGTTGGGTCATAGCACTCTGATAAAAACTGTGTTTGTATAGGTTTGAAGAAGGTGTGTGTGTGTATGTGTGTGTGTGTGTGTGTGTGTGTGTGTGAATGGGGGGTGTTTCAAGGTGACTGTCTGGGGGTTAATAACTACTGACCCATAGAAGGGACCAGATTGGTGCGTTTAAAATACACACACTCAGGTTTAGGAACACACACTCTTTTACATTCACACACATACCAATGGGGTGTTTCTCTTAAACCGAACTGTAACGTTCATGCTCCACCCAAATTGATTCGACAATTTCATTTTCATCGAGGATTAAAACAAAAGTGTTTGACACCATCACAGGGCAGGGTGATTCTGGAATTAGAATATTTGACCTTCTGAGGACTGTTAATAAAGTAAAGCTGGAACATATTTAACCCAAGGAATAATTTCTGGCTTCAGTCTAAGTTGTCTTTCTTTCCTTTTTTATCCTAAAACTAATTTGACATTTGTACAGAGTTGCTAGTCTTTAAGTGCTAAGTTAACCGTATTTTCTGGACTAAGTTGCTCCAGCAAAAAAAAATGCATAATGAAGAATGAAAAAACATACATGGGTCGTATTTTTAGAGGGAAATGTATTTGATAAAGTCCAACACCAAGAACCGACATTTCATCTTGAAAGGCAATTTAATCTGAAAATAGAATAGAAAATAACAGGCTGAATATGTGTACAGCAGGTATGTCCGGTGTGACGTGAAGAAGAAGTGTCGCCTTTTCACATACACAACAACGGCAACGTGTGTTAGGTCCCCAGGGTCCATATGGACTGGACTATTTCCAGTATTTTGTCTATAGACTGGACTATTTCCAGTGTTTTGTCTATAGACTGGACTATTTCCAGTGTTTTGTCTATGGACTGGACTATTTCCAGTGTTTTGTCTATGGACTGGACTATTTCCAGTGTTGTGTCTATGGACTGGACTATTTCCAGTGTTTTTTCTTCCACATGTTCATTCATTAACAGATGAACAGAGGACGACTGTGGAAGAGTTTGTTAATAAATGATGTTTTCTTTCTTCTTCTGACCAGGTTTGTCAACAGTTTGATCTATCAGATGGTTCCACTGGTGGGTACAGAAATAGTACCAGTGCAGAAGCCCATGGTTACTGTGGTACCCCCCTGGTTGTGTTGGTAGAGGAGCCAGTCACAGAGGCTGATAGTAAAGTGGAACTGGAGGAAGAAATGACAAACACGTCCACAGGTAGTGTTCTGTAGCCCTGAGTCATGACAAAAAAAAACAGAAAAAACAAACAAAAAAACAGGCTTTATTTACTTTATTTCCACACAGAGCAGTTTGTTCATGTGCTCTGTGACCCTAGTGAAGATAAAGTGGGTTCATCTCATCTAAGAGATTCTATTTGATCAGAAGTATTTCCAGGCTTCTATTGTCACTGCTCAAACTTTATTCCATAAAACATATATTTTTAAAAGACTTGATGCAGATATGTGAAGTAAACCAGTGCATTGTAATGGTTTTCTTTGCAGATGCGAACCCAGCAAATTACATTTTACTTT
>CM035792.1:2283497-2298497 GCA_020466265.1 Siphamia tubifer | reverse complement strand
CCACACTAGCTCCTCCTAGCATCAGTAAATCTAATGTTCTATCGTAGTAGTCTAGTTTCACTCAATGTAACTTTTGTCTAGATTTCCCTTAAACTGGTCGACCAATCACAGTGAAGTATAGAGTCAGAGGGCGGGCCTAACAAAGTGACGCTGCAATGATTGGTAGAGAAACAAGTGTAAACAACCATAGAAGAAGAACAACAACAGGTGTAGATTTCCTTTTATCACAGATGAGTGAAGAATGTGAGAAAACGTCAACAACCTTTAAATTGTTTTTACAGAAGCGACAACAGTCGTTCAGCTCCATAATCCACCATTTTGTTTAGTCATTCATAACTTTCTCCGGACTCCTCCGTCAACTCTAACTACATCATCCTAAAGATTACACTGATTGGTTGTAGTACCGTCCTATTGCATACAGAGGGATTTAAAAGACAACCTTTTAGCCCCGCCTCCTTTGACTATGACCCATACACTATGACTAGACCCATACATGGAGTGAACAGGGATAGCACTGCTAGGCGACTGAACTGTACTTTTTCAAGGTACACCCGACTCAAACTAGCATGAAGCTAATATAGGCTAGCAGCAACAAAAACACATTTTTGTTCTTATTAAAAAAAGAAAAATAACCTTCCTTCTCCCAAATACATCAAATGTTTGCAGAAATATTCACCTACCATATATAACATCACATCCGTGTTCGTACTCCAGCACTAGCATGTAGCTGCATGGTGTTTAATAGCCTGCACTCATGTACTCATCCATGCTTCCACCTTTCCTTCTCCCCATGTGCATTCATCTGTCTGACGCTGAACATGATTGTTCCCTTAATGACTTCTTGTACTCGTGCACCAACTCTGTCAAACAGCTTGCTGTATTTTGCTCCGAATTTTTCAACTTTCTTTGAATTGCATTGTCCAGTCGTCTTTTTGAGACCACATATGACATTTCATTTTATAGCAACAACAAAACCTGCTGTGCTCTGTTACGTTTGCTATTTGAAAATCAAATGTTACACGCAAACAAATCCATTAAAGCTCTATACCTGTTCTCCTCAAATGCTCTGATGTCAGACGGATGCAAAGCTCCAGTGAGAATGAAACTGGAAGTGTAAGAAAAATCTGCTTTTGACAGCAGCCAAAATGAATTAGAGGAAGACAAGTCAATAAATGTCCATGTGTATGTTTAGGGCAGTCCTTTAAGGACAAAAATAAAATAAAATAAACCTTATGAGGAACATATTATTTATACTTACACGCATAGAGTTCACTTCATTGCATCTGTATTTGATCCAATACTTGGCCTCCATTCAACAGACTATTGACTCAACCTGTCCTTTTTGTCCTTGATCTGTCTCCTATAGCTTTAGATATTCCTTAGAGACACATGCTCGACTGTAAGTATATATATATATATATATATATATATATATATATATATATATATATATATATATATATATATATATATATATATATATACAGTGAGAGTAAAAAGTATTTGATCCCTTGCTGATTTTGTTGGTTTGCCCACTAATAAAGACATGATCATTCTATACTTTTAATGGTAGATGTATTCTAACATGAAGAGACAGATTATCAAAATGAAAATCCAGAAAATAACTTCAAAGAATTTATTTTAATTCATTTGTTTTTCATTGAGGGTAATAAGTATTTGATCCCTCTATCCGAAAGCACTTAATACTTGGTGGCAAAGCCTTTGTTTGCAAGCACAGCGGTCAAACGCTTGTTGTAGTTAACCACAAGGTGAGCACACATATCAGGGGGAATTTTGGCCCACTCTTCTTTGCAGATCCTCTCTAAATCATTAAGGTTGGTGGGCTGTCGCTTGGCAACTTGGACCTTCAGCTCTCTCCATAGATTTTCGATTGGATTGAGGTCCGGAGACTGGCTGGGCCACTCCATGACCTTAATATGGTTCTTCTTGAGCCAGTCCTTTGTTGCCTTTGCTGTATGCTTCGGGTCGTTGTCATGTTGGAAGACCCAGCCACGGCCCATTTTCAGCTTCCTAGCAGAGGGGAGGAGGTTGTCCCTCAGGACTGCTCGGTACATGGCTCCATCCATCTTCCCACTGATGCGGTGAAGTAGCCCTGTGCCTTTGGCAGAGAAACACCCCCAAAACATAATGTTTCCACCACCATGCTTGACAGTGGGCACAGTGTTCCTGGGATCATAGGCAGCATTTTTCTTCCTCCACACATGACGAGTAGAGTTTAGGCCAAATAGTTCAATTTTGGTCTCGTCTGACCACAGAACCTTCTCCCAATCACTTTGTGCATCTTTGAGGTGATCATTGGCATACTTTAGGCGAGCCACCACATGTGCCTTCTTAAGCAGGGGTACCTTTCGGGCACTGCAGGATTTTAATCCATTGCGGCGCAAAGTGTTGCCAATTGTTTTCCTGGTGACTGTGGTCCCAGTTGCCTTGAGGTCATTCACTAACTCCCGCTGTGTGGTTGCAGGCCAATTTCTCACTGTCCTCATGATCATTGCCACCCCACGAGGTGAAATCTTCTGTGGAGCACCAGACCGAGGTCTATTGATGGTCATGTTATACTCCTTAAATTTTCTCACAATTGCACCAATGGTTGTTACTTTAATACCCAGCATCTTGCTAATGTTTTTGTAGCCCATTCCAGATTTGTGCAGGTCAACAATCCTGTCTCTGAGGTCCTGAGAGAGTTCTTTAGTCTTACCCATGCTGGAGAGTTTGGAATCTGTCTGATTGTCTGATTCTGTGAACAGGTGTCTTTTATACAGGTGATTATTTAGAACAGGTGTCTTCAATTCAGGTAACAAGTTGATTGGGAGTGTGTAACTGGTCTGTGAAAGCCAGAACTCCTAATGCATACTAGAGGATCAAATACTTATTTCCCTCAATGAAATACAAATAAATTCATATATATTCCTTCAAGTTTTTTTCTTGATTTTCGTTTTGATATTCTGTCTCTTCATGTTAGAATACATCTACCATTAAAAGTATAGATTGATCATGTCTTTATTAGTGGGCAAACCAGCAAAATCAGCAAGGGATCAAATACTTTTTACTCTCACTGTATATATATATATATATATATATATATATATATATATATATATATTGGAGAAAAAAAGTTCATTACAGTGTCACAGCTTGGGTAAAAAAAAAATCAAATCAATATTTTTTTCGTAGAATCAGGGTAAATTTCAAGAGTTTAACACTTTCAATGTTAGTGCCCTGCACGGGCCTATTATCTGGGCCCGAGGGGGTGGAACCCCAGCCCGGCCCGGTCCGAAAGGTTTTCAGAATTCTCAGGCCCGAACCCGGCCCGACTTTTTTTGTTTGTTTGTTTTAACCTCCCATAAGAATGTTTTATAGTGATAGAACGCTATATTCATTGAGTGCGTTCGTAAATTAAATCTGCCGCTCTGAAAATGGGATAACGCTCTGCAGTTAGAAAAAAAACAGCATTCTATTTTTTTTGTGAACAACGGTTTCTGACAGATCAATGTGGACATAAAAGAGCAGGTTAAAATAGGGGCTCATGTTTCGATCAGCAGCTTGAGAACTCGGTCTGTGACCACTGCTGGATCCACCACATACCCGTTCAAAATGTCTGAAGATGTGATGAACCTGTTTTTTTGTTGTCATATGACAGAACAGCTTTACATACAACACACTGAACAAACCCGTTTGGCTCATCTTGAAGGGTTGGAATAACTTGAAACTTAGTCCAGAACGGAGATTTTCCCTTAGTGTTGTTCACTCTCTTCAATTCACCATTTTCAATCTTTGTCTTTATGTCGTTCTCCATGTTTGTGGTGGGAGTCGGGAAGTCGCGCGAATCCGATAGTGAGGGAGGCTACCGTATGCCCATATAAGGGAGGCTACCGTATGCCCATATAAGGGAGGCTACCGTATGCCCATATAAGGGAGGCTACCGTATGCCCATATAAGGGAGGCTACCGTATGCCCATATGAGGGAGGCTACCGTATGCCCATATAAGGGAGGCTACCGTATGCCCATATAAGGGAGGCTACCGTATGCCCATATAAGGGAGGCTACCGTATGCCCATATAAGGGAGGCTACCGTATGCCCATATAAGGGAGGCTACAGTATGCCCATATAAGGGAGGCTACCGTATGCCCATATAAGGGAGGCTACCGTATGCCCATATAAGGGAGGCTACCGTATGCCCATATAAGGGAGGCTACCGTATGCCCATATAAGGGAGGCTACCGTATGCCCATATAAGGGAGGTGCTGGTGCCGGGGAGAGCAGCAGCTGCTGCGTTCAATTGTTTCCATTTAAACACAACACAGGTTTTTTTTTAAATAATTAAATTGAAAAATAAAAGTGCCCGGCCCGTGTCCGAGGTAATTATACGGTCGTCGGCCCGAAGCGCCTCGGGCTGTCGGGCCCCTCGGGCCCCTTGGGCGTAGGGCTCCAGTGCAGGACTCTATTCAAGGTTTCAGGTGTAAATTAGATGTTATGTTTTGCAGGTTGAGTTTGTAAGGACTGTCATGTGAATTACACACATAAGCACACATGCTAATCCTTTATCCTGTATACAAAAGGTTTTAATGCATTCTCCTCTTGTAATTCCACAAGTAAATGCGACAGGTTTACATGTGAGGAAGCAGATAAATGTGGAGCGCAATGAATCATCAAGACAAACTGACATCTGTGTCAGAAGAAAAATACTATGAAGTGAAAACATGTTTAAACAAATAAAATTAAATTATGTGAAACATTCAATTTGAGCTAAATTCACAAAACAAAAACTCAAACTTGAAACTTAAGTAATATCACTCTTTTACCATTTTTAAATAAATATGTAACATCCAGGTGTTTTCGTTCTCAGTAGTCGACTCCAAGATGTGGAAAGATTTATGAAGATGAAACAATTTTACAAATGCGCATATTGATGTGCATCAATATTCATATTTTATAAACAGCATTAGTTTATTGTTTCAAGATTTTTCAACTCAAGCCTCAAAGATTTGACAGATGGTTTAACACTTGGTAGATGTGGGTGCACAGAGATGAGCTGCTGTTAGAGTGAGTGAATGAAACTAGAGTGAAGGAAACTAGAGTGAATACAACTAGAGTGAATACAACTAGAGTGAAGGAAACTAGAGTGAAGGAAACTAGAGTGAAGGAAACTAGAGTGAAGGAAACTAGAGTGAAGGGAACTAGAGTGAAGGAAACTAGAGTGAAGGAAACTAGAGTGAAGGAAACTAGAGTGAAGGAAACTAAGAGTGAAGGAAACTAAGAGTGAATACAACTAGAGTGAATACAACTAGAGTGAAGGAAACTAGAGTGAAGGAAACTAGAGTGAAGGAAACTAGAGTGAAGGAAACTAGAGTGAAGGGAACTAGAGTGAAGGAAACTAGAGTGAAGGAAACTAGAGTGAAGGAAACTAGAGTGAAGGGAACTAGAGTGAAGGAAACTAGAGTGAAGGAAACTAGAGTGAAGGAAACTAGAGTGAAGGAAACTAAGAGTGAAGGAAACTAAGAGTGAATACAACTAGAGTGAATACAACTAGAGTGAAGGAAACTAGAGTGAAGGAAACTAGAGTGAAGGAAACTAGAGTGAAGGAAACTAGAGTGAAGGGAACTAGAGTGAAGGAAACTAGAGTGAAGGAAACTAGAGTGAAGGGAACTAGAGTGAAGGAAACTAGAGTGAAGGAAACTAGAGTGAAGGAAACTAGAGTGAAGGGAACTAGAGTGAAGGAAACTAGGGTGAAGGAAACTAGAGTGAATACAACTAGAGTGAATACGACTCTGACCACCTACATTGTACTGAAATATTCCAATGCATTGCTAAGATTAACAAATCCAAACTTATTAAGCTCAGTATATGTGTTAAATATTGTTAGATATTATCTCTGGGATATTTATGTATGCCCAGGGACTTTAAGAAAGTCAAAATTCATCATCATTGTTTAAGACATTCAATTGACTCAGTGTTTAAAAAGAAACAAGAATACTGGTTGAAATTCAAGGGAGTCTGATATTAGAATATTATATAGGTCAAATATTAGTGTAATATCAGAATAATGTGTAATAAAATAAATTCAAGGGAGTTTAAACAGCTAATACATACATACTGTTTATCATATTATCATATGCCCCCCCCATGAGATGATTTTTAAAATAAGCCCCCCCAGGTCAAGTGCTCTCACATATATAAACATGGATAACACTGCCTCATTAACAAAATAATTGTGTCAGTTCCATCTTGGTTCTTGAAGATCAATTATGGAGTCACATACCTGGACATGTTTCTAACCCTAACCCTTATTAGTGTTTATGAGCTGAATATCAACCAGCCTTGACCAAGTGACGTCTCATGTTCACAGTGTGTGGATACAACACACTGTATCCAAGGGCATAGCAGTAGCATGGGTCCACTGTGCCCTGGGCTCAACCATTAACAAGTCTAATGCTGCACTTTATTAATTCAGTTAACCTCGCTCACCCCAGCTCTTAGCAGCTCATCTATCTTGTTACGAGTGTCAGTTCCTTATTGGTGTCAAACTGATGAGAACAAACCATACACGGCCCGAGGTGTGTGATAAAGAATTTACAAAGTCTAAATTAAAGTAACTATCACTAATCATTTTATTTAAACTGTAATGAGCACCAATAAAACAACTGTGTTTAATCAGTTTGTCTTTTATTTTCTCTTTGTTTCTGCCTGCTGAGTATTATCTACACTGGCTCTAATTATGTGCACACATGTGTCTGAACAGGCCTCCAAGAGATTTGCTGACCGTTCCTTCGCGTTGCCACGGAAGCCTAATGAATCAGATTAATTGAACGCTGTTGATCAATAGCCAGTGGGGTGTAGAAATTAGTTCTATGTTTCTCAGCAGTTACAGTCAGGACTGTGTGTGTGTGTGTGTGTGTGTGTGTGTGTGTATGTTTGAGTGAGTTTTAATGTGAGCCAACAGGCTTTGAATTATGAGGAAATTAGAAGCGACTTTGATTCGATAAAATAATAATCTACCAGCAAGAGTAATGACTCACCCTGCAACATTCCAGCTCTGGCTCCTTCCCTTTTTGAGATTATGTATATATATATATATATATATATATATATATATATATATATGTTTGTATATTTGTATATTTGTATATGTTTTAGGGTTGTCAAAAAAATCGATTTTAGATACTAAATCGATATTGACCCTTGGTATCTAATTAGATACTAAGTTGCTGGAAAATCGATTTTTGTTTTTGTGGCGCGTCGCCGCTTTTTTGTAGCGGGTAACGTTAAGAATTGTAAACAGGCATCAACGCGGTCAGCTCTGGCACAGCCGTAATGCCGGCGTGTAAGTTAAAGTCTCTTTTTTTCTCCAGCTGCCTCTGACAGCACACGGGATGATGCCAGTGCGACCACAGACCTATACACTATTTCTATAGGTCTGTGATTGGACCATCCGATGTAACTTTGCTTTTAAAGGCCTCCATATAGTCGAACGTTTATGCGTGCGGGTGGCAGCCAGGCGGTAGCGCATAGTATCACGTTACCACCGTGAGCATGTCAGCCTATCATTTTTGACGTGCGCGCTGCTAGTCCCGCAAGGGGTCCGCGGTGGTCACATGATGCAATACGCTGCCGCCCGCGCACATAATCGCTCGACCATAAAGAGTCTTACAGTTAGCACTGCAGAAGGGCTTGAGCAAAAAGATAGACCTACCTTAACTTACCAAGAGATAGACATGCATTTATTCTGCACCCGTACTCACTACCTTTTTTTAACAGTCCATGGAGGACATTTTAAGAGGAATCCCTCACATCTCCAGTATCGAAATAGTATCGAGTATCGAGTATTATCCTTAGTATCGGTATCGAGTTGGAAATTTTAGCATTGTGACAACCCTAATATGTTTGTATATTTGTATATAGAATGAAATGAGGGGACAAATGGATATTTAATCACGACTGTCTGATCATGTACATTAAAGTGTGTATGAGTTAATTAAGGAGCTGAGCGTCGTATTTGTCGAGGTAAGTCAGACGACCTGTCATTTAAAAATATGAGCCGATGGTCACTGATGACTATATTTAACCCTTTAACTCCTGACGCATCAGCGCTAATACGTTTTTGACCCCCCCGAACATGCATGAAAACCCACCAAATTTTGCGCACACTCCAGAAGTGGGAAAGATTGCGAGTATTTGTAGTTTCATAAATATCGGGAAAGTCAATAAGCCAACAGGAAGTCCGCCATCTTGGATTTAACTTCCAAAACTGCAGAGTCATGGTTTTCACTGTTTGTATTTTAACAAACTCCTCCTCGGCCGTTGGGTCCAATGAGCTCAAACTCGGTGAACACTATCTAGACAAGTGGGACATCAAAAGTTATCCAAACTTTTCAGGAAACGTTGCATCATTTTTGTGCTGCGATGTCAGAAAATTTACAAAGTTTTTGGGAAAAATTACCCCTACATTAATTGTTTCAGCTCGGACACACAAACACAGATTTGGCTGAAATTTGACTCAGTTTCACAGTTTTACAACCATTCAATGCACAACATTTCAAATACGTCCCTCTATAGCGCCCCCTACATATTTATACAAAAGAGTGCCTTTCTGGCACAGAAACATTGATTCCCGCCCACGATACGTCATCTCGCCGTCAGTTGTCATCGGCAGTCGCGCAGGACAGCAAAGGTCTTTGAGACTCCTTGCGGTTTTAATTTAAATATTGAAGTTGAAAGGATCATGTTGAAGTATTTAATTTTTTAAACACATTATTTTTTGTTAAATATCCCTTGAGGTGGACATGAGGACACGTTTGTGCTACTGGTTCTGAAGCTGATATGAACTAAACTACAACATTTAGCCAGTTGGGTGTAGATCAGGGGTCTCAAACATGTGGCCCGGGGGCCAAATGCGGCCCACCAAACATTCTAATGCGCCCTCTGGGCTGAAGAGCATCACAACTTAAGAAAAAGACTTTTTTCTGTCTATAAATGATGTTAACTTCAAATTTTTATCTTTGTTTTAGTGGAAATCATGACATTAAATTATGAAAATATTTATATTTACAAACTATCCTGTAACAATAAAATGTGAATAATTGTTTGAAAAAGTGTTTAAAGAATATTAAGCACAGTTTTAATTATTTTGTCCTTCTGTTCTGAAGCCTTTAGTGTCTTTCAGGCAGAATATTTTTCAAATTGACCTTATTGTCCTTAGGAAATATCACTTTTTTCAGGTGATTCACAGATTTTGCATTTGGGTGCTTTAGAAACCTATGTATTTTCATCATTTAGGGGGTTTATTTACACTAAAACGAAGACAAAAATGTGGAGTTCTCATTACTTATAAGTTATTATGCAATTATTTTACTGGTTTTGCTGAATCAAATTGGGCTTAATGTGAAAGAAAATGTGAAAATGTGTTTGAGACCCCTGGTGTTGATTGATGTGTGTGTGTCTGTGTGTCTGTGTGTCTGTGTGTGTGTGTGTGTGTGTGTGTGTGTGTGTGTGTGTGTGTGTGTGTGTGTGTGTGTGTGTTCAAACAGAGATAACAGTTATCTGTCAGTTGTTATCAGCATTTATAATAGTCAGAGACAGACTGGCAGACACAGAGTTAAAAATGGAAGCTCTTAACACTAGAGTGTTCTCCAAGTGTGTGTGTGTGTGTGTGTGTGTGTGTGTGTGTGTGTGTGTGTGTGTGTGTGTGTGTGTTCATGCCTGGTATCCGTGTGAAGTACACTTCCAGCCTCTACAGATCCATTAGAGCAGTGAGAAGGATATTTTAAACCTCTCCTGTATCCAGTCCAGTCAGTATTGTGAGTGTGCGTCCACATTGTGTCCACATATTTGTACAGAACACCAGCAGCACAGATGGTCTTTACATAATATGATTAACAGACAAAAAACTGCACTGATTTCAGACTCCATGCAAAAGTGACTTTACGTATTAGATTTCTATATTATTCAACTGAACACACCAGACCTTTCTGTGTGGAGTTTACATGTTCTCTCGTGGTGTCTGTGTGGGTTTTCTCCAGGTACTCTGGCTCCTCCCACCATCCAAACACATGCACTGATAGGTTAACTGGTTAACTGGTTAATCTAAATCACCCATAGGTGTGAATGTTGTCATCGTTGTCATCTCCCGCTAGTGTTGGCACGATACTAAAATTTCCAACTCAATACCGATACTAAGGATAATACTTGATACTAATTTCGATACTGGAGATGTGAGGGATTCCTTTTAAAATGTCCTCCATGGACTGTTAAAAAAAGGTAGTGAGTGCGGGTGCAGAATAAATGCATGTCTATCTCTTGGTAAGTTAAGGTAGGTCTATCTTTTTGTTCAAGTCCTTCTGCAGTGCTAACTGTAAGACTCTTTATGGTCGAGCATTATGTGCGCGGGCGGCAGCGTATTGCATCATGTGACCACCGCGGACCCCTTGCGGGACTAGCAGCGTGCACGTCAAAAATGATAGGCTGACATGCTCACGGTGGCCTCCGTGGTGGTAACGTGATACTATGCGCTACCGCCTGGCTGCCGCCCGCTTATAAACGTTGGACTATATGGAGGCCTTTAAAAGCAAAGTTACATCGGATGGTCCAATCACAGACCTATAGAAATAGTGTATAGATCTGTGGTCGCACTGGCGTCATCCCGTGTGCTGTCAGAGGCAGCTGGAGAAAAAAAGACACTTTAACTTACACGCCGGCATTACGGCTGTGCCAGAGCTGACCGCGTTGATGCCTGTTTACAATTCTTAACGTTACCCACTACAAAAAAGCGGCGACGCGCCATAAAAACAAAAATCGATTTTCCAGCAACTTAGTATCTAATTAGATACCAAGGGTCAATATCGATTTAGTATCTAAAATCGATTTTTTTGACAACACTATCTCCCGCTTATCCGGGTCATGGGGGCAGCATCCCCAGCAAAGAAGCCCAGAATTCCCTGACCCCAGCCACCTCATCTTGCTCCTCCAGGGGAATCCCGATGTGTTCCCAGGCCAGACGGAGATGGGTCCTGGGTCGGCCCCGCAAAATGGCTGCCACACTTCTGTTAGTCTGCCCCAGGGCAACTGTGGCTATGTATGTAGTTTACCACCACCAGAGCCAGAGTGTGAGAGTGAATAAATAATGGATGAATAATTTGAGTGGCCAAAAAAATGTGATTATCAATCCATTCTATTATTATTATTATTATTATTAATAATAAAAAACACGGCTTTCTTAAAATTCTAGAAGGATTCAGATCTCATTGTTTTCACACTACAACAGTGAAGAGTTAAAAATTGTCCTGGAGCCATGTCTTTGCTTCCCCAATATTCACTTGTACATGAACAAGTGTGTTCAAATGGCAGTAAGAGAAAAAGATTGCTTGCAAAAATTGGTTGTGCAAATGTTTTATTAAAATGCACTGTCTGGTATGAATGTTTTATCAGACAGTGCATTTCAAAGGGTAAGGTTTGTTGGGCAGTATGATGGTTTAGTAGCGAGTACTGTCACCTCAGCAAGAACATCCTGGTCTTTACAAAGCTGTTCCGCATGACTTGAAGTTTTAAAAATGTATAAACACTGTTTAGTGCATAAAGTGGCAGAATGGTATTTACAGCTCCGCTGCTTCGATCGTCACCCTAACTTTCTTCTGTGTTAATGATATTTTCTGAGCATTTGTAAATACAGGACTCTACACTCCAGCAAGACTTACGTCATGAGGTATTGATAGTATTCTTTTTACATGGATAGCGATTGTAATCACTGACACAAATGTTTAATCACTGCCTAGTTTTAATTATCTGTAACCCTAAAGTAACTCAATAAACTGGTGCTGCTTCAATAAATCAATCAAACTTTATTTATATAGCACTTTTGGTAACACTTTACATTACAGATAGCTAATAAGGTGGTAATTATATGGTAATAATGAAGTAATTTCATGTTAATAATGCCCTTGTAACAAGTAACAGATGATAACAGATAATAAGGTGCTAATTTTTCATTATAATTCTTGAGTGAAGTTCTGAAAAGGTAAAGGGGGTAAAGGTTTCTGTAAAGTACAGATGCTCTGAAGCCACGTTTCTAATCAGGCTGAATAATTGTGTTTGTATTCTGCGGTAGAACACTGAAACATCTGAAACCCATTAAACATGTCTGTAAAATATACAGTTTGTGCTTAAACAAGAGAAAAGCAGTCAGTAACCATGGTAACCAATCATGGTTAGCCACCATGTTCAAGTTAGCTATTATGTATCAACCTAGCATACTTAGCTAACAGTAGCAGCTATGTTAGCATACAGTAAGCTAGTGTGTTTAAGGTATGTCGCACAAGTTCAGTATCTTGTCAAAAATTACATCAAAATTACCGTAGAATTAACACCTTATTAATGATCCATAATACATGGTGCATGTAGCACAAAGTGTTTTAAATCTGACCCTCTATTATCCCACAGTTGCAGGAACCGTTAAAAAATAATAATGATAAAAATAGTAAAATAATAATAATAATAAAATAATAATAAATAGCCTACATGAAAACAGCAGAATAAAATAACGTAAAAAAAATGTAATTTAATTCACAGTTAAGGTAAAAGGTAAATTTTCAGTTTAATTTTAATAATATGGACTCAGGTTGACTGTTCCATAGTTTCATATAAACTGAACGAGGCCAAACCATGTGTTCTGGTATGAACTCTAGGAACAGTTTAAAAGCTTTTACTACCTGAGGATAACTGGGGGTCTGAGAGCAGACCCGATAAATAAACAGGACAAAGGTCATTAAGTCTTTTATAAAAAAACAAGAAAATAACTTTAAAATGGATCCTGAAGGTGACAGGGACCTGCAGTGGTCGAACTGTGTAATGATCAATAATGATCACATCAACACAACATTAGGAAACTGTGAGAGCTGTAAAAAAATATTGTCAGTTCATGAGACTGTGGAACAAATGAGACTGCAATATGAAAAGTTAGACATTAAGTGTAATATTATTTTGGACAGACAGTATTGGTATCAGCTCGCTGCAGACACAGGAGCTGATGAGATCAGATCTTCCAATGAATAATTCATTTCATTTATTTGTTTATTCGAACAGGTAAAATAAAATAAGTAAAACATACAAAGTATTTCATCAGAAGTTAAAACAACACCTCTTTAGTATCCTAAATAGTTATACCTTGTTCGAAAGGGTGTAGGATGAAGTTAACAAAACTTGTCTAGTCCTACCCCTTTGTATTACTCAGTCAGAGCATATATATATATATATATATATATATATATATATATATATACATATACATAGACCACTAAGCTATCCAGTCGCTCTTACACATATATATATATATATACACATACACACACACATATACATGCATACACACACATACATATACACATATACATACATACACACACATACTTATACACACATACACACACACATATACATACATACACACACACATAATCATGCATTATTAGATGTGTCCAGGCGCCTGTATAAGGAAGTCTGCTCCTTCATGGCATTTAAAAAAAAAGCTAAAAAGTTCTTACAGGTTGGTTACACTTGACATTATGGATCACTAATAAGGTGGTGATTCTATGGTAATTGTGATGTAATGGAAATAATGCCTTTGTTACTGCTTATTATAAGCAGTACAGTTTCCAGTACAATTAATCCAGTTTAAAATGTCAAATTTGATTTCCTCCCTGTTTTTCAGGTGATTAAACAAAAACAATCAGTAAATATTGGACTCATCATTTCAATAACTACAGATTAATTTTAAATGGAAGCTGTACTTATTATCTAGAAACTACAGAATAATTGCATTAGAATTGCTTGTAATAAGTGGTAACAACGGCATTAGTTCCATGAAATTACAAAAGAATTACCACAGAATTACCAACTTATTCATGACCCATAATGTAAAGTGTTACAGAATATTTAGATTCACAAAAATGTTTGGTCTTTTTCAGATAACCTGGAGTGTTGTATCCAAAGCTCAATAATGTCACAACCTTATTCTTTTTTTTTTTTAACTGTAATTAAGAATTCACAATATTATAAATATTATTTCACACAAATATATCATTTAATAATATAATACATTTTATATTCAGAGGGTTAAAAGTCAGGGTCATGATGGTTAATAAAGACACGTCTGTCTTTTATTCAGCATGTCTTTATAAGGTCAGCGGCTTTTTTTATCATTTAATTTTTGTATCATGTTTTTCAAAGTTATTTTATTTCGAGCACACAAAATCATCAAAACATCAACATGTCAACATCTTTTTTTGTAGTAGTAGAGTCTAACCCTCGATTACAAACCATTTTTTTTATTATATATATTTATTTTTCATGCTGTATTCACTCTTTATATAAAGTATGTCCTACGTCTTACTGTTCAGCATGTGTCGTTAGTCGTACCTGAGATACTGAACACTTTGATTCATGCAATTTCTGTATGTTTGTATAAAACTGGATATAAATAAGGTTAAAAAAAATGTGCAAAAGTTAGTTTTTAAAAATAACTTCCCCGACACCGTTTCTCACTAACTATAACTTTTATTGTATTTAGACAGCAGTGCATGAATCAATTACACTGTATTGATCCCGGACACTTGAACTTCGACCTCTTGTTGATCATCTATACATGCAAAGGAATTTATTTGGTGTTAAAAAAATATTAACAACTACCAATTCCCTAAGGAAAAATAAATGAATAAACATCTTTCTCAGTGTCTTAGTCAATTAAGGATCCTTGATCAAAGCACTGCCTTACATCTGGACCTGGTCTCTGGGTGATGTATTGTGGTGCACACTGCTCATAATACTCAAAATTGATTCAATGCTAAGAACAAATTTCCCTACAGGGATTAATAAAGGAAAACAATTGAATTTAAAAGAAGAACATTTTGCAGCATGGCATCCTCAGACTATGTTCCAAATGTGTGTGTATAATATGTCATTGTGAGTTTGACCAGGCCACAGTGAAAGTCAT
>CM035792.1:2268497-2275997 GCA_020466265.1 Siphamia tubifer | reverse complement strand
TGGAAACAGAATGGTAGTGAATCTGTTCCATGTCTTTGGAGTTAATATGTGAATATGAAGTAACGTATTAAAACACCACAGTGACATCACAGAGTTGCTGAGTTGCTCTTTTTGTCTCGGTCACTTGTAGGTTCAACAACCCTTCAGGGTAGAAGTTGGTCATGGGAATGAAGTGAATGATTCTGAGTGCACACAGACTCAAATTAACCCTTTCACAACCGCATATAGTTCTGCGTGAGTGTGTTGTGATCCTCTTTACTTTGAATATCCCTGAACTACTTTTGTCCCACAGCCAACCTGAACATTTACACACTGATCACTTCCACCTCAGCCTCTTTATGACTCCATCATATAGTGGGTGAAGGACGATTCAATTACATTTTAACAACTAGTGCTGGGACAACACTCAGGCTCATTTGAAACAGAAAGTACAGTTATATGTGGATATTAAAGACGAAATACTTCAATTATCAATTAAGAACACACTTTAACCCTATATATATATATATATATAGGGTTATATATATATATATATATATATATATAAATATATATATATATATATATATATATATATATATATATATATATATATTGCGATATGAAAAACTATTCAGGAGTCAAACAGATTAGCTGTCAACACTGAACATACATTTTAGTATCATCCTTCTTGTAGCCGAAATATTTCAATAAAACGAATGATTAAAAATAAATGAATATATATATATATATATATATATATATATATATATATATATATATATATATATATTTAAAAATAATTAATAAAACACAAATAAATTAAAAAGAAACACATTAAAAATAATAATAATAATAATAAAAAAATAGATAATATCCTCCTGAGACCCAGTAATGCATTTTTTTCCTCTGTAGGGAACACAAATTTGACAGATTTACTTAAACCTTCTTTTCATTGTAAATCATATTCCTATGAATAATTAATTCTTCATAAATACAAATATTAAAAAAAACATGTATTTAAAACATTGTGCAGTTTCCAGTCAAGAAAATTATTTAATATAAAAAAGCTAAACCTTTCGCTTTCGTGTCAGGATATAATAAATATATACAATAAAGATAATTGTAGGATCTGTGATGTGACTATTGTGAACACAAACATTGTAATGTTAATGCATAAACAATACATTATGCAGTTATATTACTGTGATACTGCTGTTGATCACATGTAATAATCATTTTCATTGTCGTTTCAGCCAATTAGAATTGAGCTGTAGGTTATAAACTCTCAGGACAGAATGTTAATACATTCTTCTATAATTGTAATGCATTATTTGTTTTTATCAGTTTATGATCTGCTCCTCTTGTATCTAACTCCTCAACATGTTGAAGAATCCAGAATCTCTACAGAAATATTCCCTTAGATACACTGAAAAAAGTCAAACATTGAATCAACTTCAAAATTGTTCATCAATTGGTCACACATAAAAACATCTAGTTGAGTGAATAAAATTAAATTAAATTGAAATAACCCTAACCCTATGCAATTCAATTAAGGTTCACTCAACTGTATATATATATTTTTTCTTATGTGTGACCATAAAAAGTCAAAATCTATCTTTTAGGG
The DNA here is from genome assembly GCA_020466265.1 of Siphamia tubifer. Lineage (NCBI taxonomy): Eukaryota > Metazoa > Chordata > Actinopteri > Kurtiformes > Apogonidae > Siphamia > Siphamia tubifer. The sequence continues at coordinate 2,274,391 of CM035792.1, read as the reverse complement.
GAAGCTCATTATTTCAGAATTTGAAAACCTCTGTTGTAGACATCTTCTCCTCTTTCAGATATGACACTGTGGCCGAGCATCAGTATGTGATAAAGTGAAGGTCACTGTCTAAAGTATCCACCACATTACCGTTATTAGTCATTATGATTCTACTCACTTTATAATATCGACTGGTCATTCAGCAACACCCTCAATATGTTGACTTGAAATTTGCTGAATTGTTAACACACCTTAAGATGCTGGATATCGGCAGGTTTCTCTCTCTCTCTCTCTCTCTCTCTCTGTCTCTCTCTCTCTCTCGCATCGGATGAGATAAATAGAAAAGGTCAATCTGTGTTTGGCAGCTGAATGTCAGTGAAAATATGTCCAATAAAACACACACACAGTGGTTTCCATGTTTCATCTATGTATATATATATATATATATATATATATATATATATATATATATATATATATATATATATATACATGTGTGTGTGTGTATATACATATATACACACACAGTGGTACTGTGCTGTGTGTCTGTGTGCCTGACATAGTGGTGGTGGATAAACATGAGAAGACAGTGGTGGTGATAGATGTAGCAGTCCCCAGTGATAGCAACATGAGAAAGAAAGAACATGAGAAGAGAAGAGAAATACCAAGGACTGAAAGAGGAGTTAGAGAAAATGTGGAGTGTGAAGGCAACAGTGGTACCAGTAGTGATGGGGGCACTAGGGGCAGTGACCCCCAAGCTGGGACAATGTCTCCAGCAGATACCAGGAACAACATCAGAGATCTGTGTCCAAAAGAGAACATTGTTAGGAACAGCTAAGATCCTGCACAGAACCCTCAGGCTCCCAGACCTCTGGTAGAGGACCCGAGTCTGAAGGAGACACCGCCCATGTGGGAGGGGCCTCTGGTAGAGGACCCGAGTCTGAAGGAGACACCGCCCAGGTGGGAGGGGCCTCTGGTAGAGGACCCGAGTCTGAAGGAGACACCGCCCAGGTGGGAGGGGCCTCTGGTAGAGGACCCGAGTCTGAAGGAGACACCGCCCATGTGGGAGGGGCCTCTGGTAGAGGACCCGAGTCTGAAGGAGACACCGCCCATGTGGGAGGGGCCTCTGGTAGAGGACCCGAGTCTGAAGGAGACACCGCCCAGGTGGGAGGGGCCTCTGGTAGAGGACCCGAGTCTGAAGGAGACACCGCCCATGTGGGAGGGGCCTCTGGTAGAGGACCCGAGTCTGAAGGAGACACCGCCCATGTGGGAGGGGCCTCTGGTAGAGGACCCGAGTCTGAAGGAGACACCGCCCAGGTGGGAGGGGCCTCTGGTAGAGGACCCGAGTCTGGAGGAGACACCGCCCAGGTGGGGCGAGAGGAACATTTTTTTTCACACAGTGGTACCTCTATTTACAAAACACCCAGCTAAGAAATAATCCATTTAAATTTCTCATGGGGACCTGAATTTTGGTCCCCATGGTGTTAGAGGTGACTGTGTAAACATATCAACGTCCCCATAAAGATGGTAATACAAGCACACACACACACACACACACACACACACACACACACACACACACACACACACACACACACACACAGAGGTAGATCTCCAGACAGAAGTGAACTCATCCCATCTCGTCTCCCCCTCCTCATCTTCTCCTTCCACCTCGTCCTCATTAGATCATCTCTTGTCTTCTTCTCTCATTAAAGGTCAGAGTGAATAAGTGCAGTTGGTAAATAAGAGCAGCATTATCTGTCTGCAAAATACATTTGAGAAAGTCAGCGTGTTTAATCCAAAAAGAAGATGAAGAGAGAGACACAAAGGGGAGGAGAAAGATGGATGAAGAAAGATCCGCCTCTTTATTTTCTTCCACAGACGTACAGGAGACAGAAAGATGATGTTATGGACAAAACACACACACACACACACACACATACACACACACACACACACACACACACACACACACACACACACACACACACACACACACACACACACACACACACACACACAGTTGGGAGAGATATGGCATTTAGCAGCCATTGTCTTTTATAAGCAGAGTAAATCTAATTCATGGACTGGAGTGCAATGGCAAACAATGTTAGTTTGTCATCTAAATGTCAGCTGTTGGAATGCAATATGCAAATATATGAGCTCAGATGGACAGATGAAAGGAAGAGATTGAATTCTTTTAGGGCAGTGATCATCAGCTGATAGCCCACAGACCACAACACTCACACCAGAGGAAAATATGAAAGACAAAAAAGAAGGAAAAAAAACACTCAGTACTCTGATGCTGATGTAGTATTTTCATTCCTTTATTTTTAGGAATAGTTCATTGTTTACGCTGCTGCTGACAGGGTTATGGTTACCGGTGTCAGTCTGACATGTATCCTCCTCCAAGGCAAAATGTGATGCAGTGACATACATCTATAAACGTCAAATATTATAATAGAAACATTTATTAAAAAATGTTTTTATTTTATTCAAATTCACTGTGTTACGTTCTCAGAACAGATGGTGGACCCAAATGCAGACACAAAAGGCTGCGTTTACAGATTTTATTGACCACAATTAACAATAAACGTGCTGATGATTCCTCAGTAAGTTTCTGTGAGTGATGAGGGAAACGGAGAACGTCCTGAACTGAAGACAGAGGCAGAGAAAACAGACAGACAGACAGACAGACAGACAGACAGACAGGTCTGAAACAGGCAGAACACTAGTGTCCAGGAAAATCCAAAAATCATACTGGGGTCCAGAAGAAAGGTCAGGGCCAGGTGGGGTCGACGTTAGGCATAGGCAGACTAGGCGGTCACCTAGGGGGTGCCAAGTCCCACAGAATTAAAATATTAAGAAACTGTATTTTCTGGACTATAAGGTGAACTTAAAAGTTATAAATGGATTAATTCTGGCTGTGTTTAGTGACTTCAAATTTAGACTTTTTATCTCATAATTTGGACTCTTTTAAAGTTTGATTTAACAGAATAAGAGTGTGTTTTGTTCACTCACTTCCCAATGGCTACTTTATTACTAACTTGGTCCTCATGAGGCATAGACACGAGTGTGTGTGTGTGTGTGTGTGTGTGTGTGTGTGTGTGTGTGTGTGTGATTAAAATAAGCATAAATTAATAAAGTTAATGTGAATTTAACAATACATGTCATTCATTGAAAGATACAATTATATTTCTGGATAAAAACAGTGTCGTCCTGTTGTCCAGTGTATTTAATCATGCCCTGGAAACTTATGACACTTGACCGTAATTTATCATCATAAAAACATTTGCTCATTTGTCTAAACTATCTATTGTGCAGTACTTTATATTGTGTGTAGTTTCTGTGATGTGGAAAGAATCATCTGCGCCAGAATAAAACATCTGGAATAAAAGAGGAGATGCTTAGTTAATGGAGGACACCAGCCGCATGTTTATGTGTGACCCCTCTCAACCCATCGTGGCACGAGAAGGTGCACAAATCAAACGCACAACAGCGGCTAGACGCAGACGGAGAGAAGGGGTCGCAAATCAAAGACGCTATATTTCGGGGACGTAGTGGGTCAGAGTGTGTTACAAATCAAACTAACTGTCGGCCTGGACAGCGGGGGGAACAAATCATGTCAACCCCCTCTCATCTAACGCTTGTCTGAGTGGAAGGAGAGGGGGAGAAGAGAAGGGGGAGGTGAGAGGGGAGGGGGACAAGGAGGGGAGGGGGACAAGGAGAGGTCATTTTTTTTACAATTAAGAAATAATAAAAATACAAATTTAAAAAAGTCAACTGCAGATTCTTAACTAACATGCTGTCAATTACACAGAACCAGAGGAGGGAGGAGTCATAGGATGGAGGTGGGAGGAGTCATATGATGGAGGTGGGAGGAGTTAGATGATCAAGGAGGGAGGAGTTAGAGGATCAAGGAGGGAGGAGTTATAGGATGGAGGTGGGAGGAGTAAGAGGATCAAAGAGGGAGGAGTTATATGATGGAGGTGGGAGGAGTCATAGGATGGAGGTGGGAGGAGTTAGAGGATCAAGGAGGGAGGAGTCATAGGATGGAGGTGGGAGGAGTTAGAGGATCAAGGAGGGAGGAGTTATAGGATGGAGGTGGGAGGAGTCATAGGATGGAGGTGGGAGGAGTTATAGGATCAAGGAGGGAGGGGTTATAGGATAGAGGTGGGAGGAGTTATAGGATAAAGGAGGGAGGAGTTGTAGGATGGAGGTGGGAGGAGTCATAGGATGGAGGTGGGAGGAGTTAGAGGATTTATGAGGGAGGAGTTATAGGATGGAGGTGGGAGGAGTCATAGGACGGAGGTGGGAGGAGTTAGAGGATGGAGGTGGGAGGAGTTATAGGACGGAGGTGGGAGGAGTCATAGGACGGAGGTGGGAGGAGTCATAGGATGGAGGTGGGAGGAGTTATAGGATGGAGGTGGGAGGAGTCATAGGATGGAGGTGGAAGTTGTGTTTTCCACATGAGGACTTCCATCCTTCTCTGAGCGGCTGTCGTCTCCATGCTTGTCATTCATCTAGAACCTTCCTCAGTGTCTAAGTACGTTTTCACCTGTGAAATGTTTCTGTTTCCAACCGCATGCTCGACCGGCTTTGGAGAAGGTCCGTTCTGCTAAATTCAAATATGGACAGAGGGTTTTCATTAAAGCATGAATCATTCCTGAGTGAAAGACATAAAACATTTAGAATATTAACGTTGAACAAAGAAAGGTCAGACAGTGATCAGTTAAAAACAGTTCAGTCAGGCTGTAGTTTGACATCACTTTCTCTCATACATTCACAGTGAATGAGCTTCATAGCTCATTTATTGTTCTGCTTAATCCACTTCACCTCTTCCTGTCAGACCATTTCCACTGCTGTAATGAGAGGACAACACATCTTATATGTCAAAATAATGATTTGGTATCAAACAAAATTCAATTCAGTTTTATTTATAGAACCCCAAATGACAACAGCATCGTCTCACAGGGTTTGACAGAGTTGATTAGAGAAAACAAACAATCACAAAAATAGTTGAAAAATAATAATAAATTAAGAAAGCTGCTGAAAATAATGACTTCAACTCAATGACTTACTCCACACCATACCCCAGACCCGTTGGAACCCCTGCAGATCCATGGTCCGGGTGTGGAGCAGGTGCTTTCCTTTAAGTATCTGCGGATGGAGATGGACACCACTTTGTCCTTTGGGTCACATGTGGACTCTAGTCAGGACTAATATGGTGGTACTTCCTGGTTCTAGTCAGGACTAATATGGTGGTACTTCCTGGTTCTAGTCAGGACTAATATGGTTGGTACTTCCTGGTTCTAGTCAGGACTAATATGGTGGTACTTCCTGGTTCTAGTCGGGACTAATATGGTGGTACTTCCTGGTTCTAGTCAGGACTAATATGGTGGTACTTCCTGGTTCTAGTCAGGACTAATATGGTGGTACTTCCTGGTTCTAGTCAGGACTAATATGGTGGTACTTCCTGGTTCTAGTCAGGACTAATATGGTGGTACTTCCTGGTTCTTGTCAGGACTAATATGGTGGTACTTCCTGGTTCTAGGTCGGGACTAATATGGTGGTACTTCCTGGTTCTAGTCAGGACTAATATGGTGGTACTTCCTGGTTCTAGTCGGGACTAATATGGTGGTACTTCCTGGTTCTAGTCGGGACCTGAGCAGCAGCATTCTGGATGTTCTGCAGGTTCTAGCAGCTGCTTTAGAGTCCAGTTTGAGGCTGTTACAGTAGTCTAACCTGCATGGATAAACCTCTGTAAGTTTGGTTTAAACACTCCTAGAATGTAAGGTGCTGATAATTATTTAATATCATATGTTTTTAGTCTTTATGAAGTCATAAAAATCTGTATTTGGACAACTTTCTCAAAGGCAGACTTCAAGAACCCAGAGGGTTAGACTCCAGAACCG